>VSDK01021022.1:175101-201346 GCA_009767595.1 Symbiodinium kawagutii
ACCTTAGCATCAACGCAGCGACGTAGGCGCACTTGAACGTTAACGTGTGCGTCAAACAACCGTAGCATCAACTCCGCGACGTAGGTGCAAGTGAACGTTAACGACTGTATAACACAAACCGAACGTTATTCTGCCCCCCCCCCCACCCCACCCCAACCCCACCCCACCCCACCCCAACCCCTCCCCCACCCCAACGGAACAGAACGCGTGCCGCACCAGAGATGAACACGATAGAACTGCAAAATGACTGAATTCTCCAGGGCCGTTGGGGGGGGCGTGAGCAAAAACAAGGGTCATGAGTGCCACTACTGGCAAGTAACAGCCACCATCTTTCACCGTCCATGCTGGTAAGTTGACTCATATAGTCACCATTCCATTAATCAACATTCATTCACAATCCAGCCCAATTACCAAAATCACTTCTTCATCACCCCCGTTAGTCATTCAACCACAATCGCTGAATGAATCGATATCCACTGCAAATCATCAATCAAGCATTATATAGTTATCAACATTTGTCAACCATCATTGGCCATGATCAATCATCATCAACCAGTATTGACCACTACGAATGAATCATGCCTCAACCGAATCATTGCCAATGGCTGGGACTGGTTGATTGCAACCATTTGATTATTGATCAATCACTATCTAATGGTTGTCTTTTGCTGAGATTATCGAACGCACAGAATTAAAAATCATTTCAGCACCATTCCTGGCAGATCCATGTTGATAAACCATCCCCAGTTTACCTTAAATGGACAGTGAATTATCCCTCCCCAGTTTACCTTAAATGGACAGTGAATCATCCCAAATCTCGTTGGTGTGTTTGTTTAGAGACCACAAGCTATTTGATGGCAAATCGCAGGTTATTTACTAGAGTGAAACTAAGGGTCTTCTCTCAATATGGATCTACCAGTGATCACCATTAGTCATGGATCAATGATATTCAATGATGAATCCACCCCTTTCACCAGTAAACATCAACAATCCATCGAGCGGACAATGGTAAGTTAACAATGATAGACTATAATCATAGATTCATGGTTGATGGCTCATGAACTTCCATACATCAATAACTAGCATCAAGCGGCATCAAGCAGCATGAAGCAGTATCAAGCACTATCTAGCTGCATCAACTATCAAATTTCCCATCAATTACCCTTGATTAGACCAACAGTTGGACGTGGAGAACTGGGTCGAACGGCCCACTTTTTACTTGTTTTCTGCATTTGAAGCTGGTGGTTCAAACGTTCCAAGCATCAAACTCTGCCGTCACCAGCTGGTTGATGCTGGATGCTTCCCATCGATTTACCGCAAACATTTCCGATCAAAAACACGTCGTACATATTGCATATGTGCCATGTAATCTACCAGTAGCACCTATTTTTCCATGCTTCCTCGTGAAGACTTCCCATAAACTGACCTAAAGCTTCATGAAATCCACCAAGATCTAGAATTTTCCGCATATTTCGGAAACCAAAATCCCATCCATATGTCCCATGCATAGCCGCTGAAGAGAACCCTTCTCGCCTCGCTTGGGCGCGTTGTCGCGTCCTGCACAGGCAAGGCCCTGAACCTTGCGATGCCCAACTGACTTTGGCGAAATGCTGGGGAAGGGTGATTCCCATCCTGATCATCATGGTGGTTCCCATGGTAATTTCTATGGTGATTTCCATGGTGATTCCCATCCTCATTGGTTAAAATAATGATAGTGCATGGTGATTGTTCATGGCTGATGGTTGGTCATGATGAAACAATGATTAAACAAGAAAGGTTGGATCTGGTTACAACCATGCCTTATGATAAACCAACCATCACGAGCCATTGGCCAAATTTTACCACCAGATGGTGAAACAAGAAAGACAGCCGCATGACGTGAATGGCAATGATTCATCATGTCATACTTCAGATACAGCACCGCTGCCATGGTCATGGCTCAAGAGACGCTCGGTGAATGATGGGGTGCAGCCATGATCAAGCGCATTGGTCTATTTGTGTATATTAACCCATCAATACTGAGGAATAATTATAGTCAACAAACAAAGGGAATGCAAAGGTTAATGAGAGTACACAAGGAGTACCGGTTTTTGACACCCCGCCACACATATACATAAGACCATCCTGGAGCACAGTAGATACTAAATATCCGCTATGTTCCATGTTTAGATCATCTACCAGCCTAGGGATGGTCCACCAATTTGGCCATCACTGCAGGTACCACTTTTGACAGCTTCCTTTCTTGTCCTTTTTTGTCATTGATCCTGAATGATCACCAACCTGTGCAGAATCCCCTTTCTCTGGATGGTTTTCAAGCCAGGAGCTACAATTTTAAGCTCCAAAACCAGCCAGGATAAAACGTCCAGTCTTGAAAGATAAAAAAACCATCCAGTCTTTTGATTTTTTCCAGCCAGGTTCTACAGCCATGTGCCACAGCTAGGTGCTCATGGCTCGACCGTCCAATTGGCGCTTGGCGGCGGCTCCTCGTTCCATGCGCTCGTTGGGTCGGTCCAAGGAGTCCACGTCCACCTCGCGACGTCGATGCCATGGGAAGGCAATGGGGGAATCGAGGGTTTTTGAATGTGCCGATATAGTGGTTCATCATGGTTCTTTGATATCTGATATCAATAACATGGATGATCAGTGGTTGATCAGTAGATCATGGTTGATCATGGTTCTTTGGAGAAGCATTGTTAATCATCTCAGGTCCTTTGATATCAATCTTGATGTTTCTTGGGCATAGTGTTTGAATGGTCAATGAGTCAATGGTTGTATGACTATTCCTTGTGAATGACTAACATCGGTGATTGACATTGGGTTCTGAATCACAATTGATGACGACAGTGCTGACATTGCAGTCGTTACAATGGGGATGAATAGTGCTTCCAAGCAATTTAATATAATTGTGGTTGTAAGGGTTGCTGATGATTGATAAGAAAAAGGTAACTCATATGATTGCAACGTAAGGTATCGGAATACAACAACAATGTACAATCCGTTTGCGTCTAGCTCCTAATTTTGGCGTCGGCACCCAGCCGGTTGGAGCAGATACTTAACCATTACTAAGCGTCATGAGTGATTCTCACCCAAATATCAACCATCAGGAATCATATAGCAATCATCATGATGCATCATTGCTTGACCACGATGACTATCAGTAGTGACCATCAATGGTAGTCTTGATAATCACGAATCATAACAATTTTTAGCCATCACAAGTAAACATCTGAGGGAGTGGCCCCTAGAACAGCATGTGCGGCTGCACCAAGAAATGACTGAGTTGATCCGGTTCGCATTTTTTGTGATGGCTTCATTGGTTTTGCATTCTCCCCATGGATAGGTCACCGGCTGCAATCAAAGTCAATTTTACAGGGATCCCGAAGCTGAAAGGAAGACGTCA
This sequence comes from Symbiodinium kawagutii, assembly GCA_009767595.1. Taxonomy (NCBI): domain Eukaryota; class Dinophyceae; order Suessiales; family Symbiodiniaceae; genus Symbiodinium; species Symbiodinium kawagutii. The sequence continues at coordinate 178,502 of VSDK01021022.1, forward strand.
ACTCCGGGTGCTTTGCAGGATTCAACACTGCCATGCTTAGCGAATCTTAGCCATGCTTAGTTGGTGAATGGTGAGAACAGTCAGCCAAATCTCCCTCACCATCCCTGTCCCTTCACAGCAAAGCCCGCCCCTTTTTGTCTTTGGTCGAGGGATTGGCCAAAGGGAACATGCACAGGAACGCCCCCAGAACAGCTGACGTTCTTTGTGGATCATCACAGGTCTGCATTGTATTAAGAACCCAGTGTATTAACCATTAAGCATCGACCACTGCAATGAACTCATCCAGGGCGTTTCCCCTCCCAACTTTCTAAGAACGACTTTCTTCCCATCGACCAAGTGATCGTCAATTCTTGCTTCTCAATCAATCCAGGCGATGGCCCGGCATGGCACCACCTGGCAACAACCGCAAGGTCGTCGTACGGCTGCGAGGCACAGTGTGGTTTAGGAGTCGGGAAATGGTGGTGGATAAGCAGTGATCCTGTGAACATCAGCGATTTTTCTTAGAGATGATGATACATATATCGATGATGGGGTGACATCAACAACAAGCAGACTCCCATCAGTGATTGGTCAAGAGGCCCGGCATCACTATCTCCGATTATGGCATCCCGACTGCGTATCTGCAAACAGGACATACTCTCAAACAAATCTAAGGCCAAATTCCAAGAATGCTCCGCGAGAAGATTTGGATCTGATGAAATCTAAGATGGACCTGAAGTCATCTTAACCAGATTGCTTAATCAATCTAACATAATTCAACAGCTTAATAAAATGGCTCAATCTAACTTAGAGTCCTAACTTAACTTAATTCCAAAATGCTTCGTTCAGCTGAGGCCGCTACTCGATGAAGCTGCTTTTGGGGAAGCTCCACCGTACGGTGTTTCATGGTTCTGTGCCACATGACTTTATGCGGTGGCAGAGGTCCCTTGTGGGAAGCAGGAAATCCGCACAGCGTCACCGCCAAGAGCGGTACTCCTGGAGTGTCACCATCCAACTTGGTGTTTATTGGCAGTGATTAATTAATGATACATTGATGATTATCAGGATAAGTGATTATCGATCATCATGACCCTCAATCACAATCATTCTGTCATAGCGGGTCAAAAGAAAGAGTTCGACCACCACCTTGCGTCCTTCCAGGAGTGTTATTTCCAATAGTGTCGGACCACCCGAGTGTCGCGGGTTAGTGTCATGCGTCAATGAGTTGATGCTGATTGCCATTCACCAGTACCAGCCTTAAAGCGTCGTAACCCTTCGCATTTACATCCATGACTAAGCACTATTAACCATCAATACCCAACATGAGTCATGATGAACCAGTTAGCAGCATGATAGACCTGATGGCACTTTCAACCAACATGATTCACACTTATTTTCAAACATGAATTCGAATCGTGAGCAACTATGATTCACTCGTGCTATTGATGACCATGATGGACCATTGTCGACCATGATTGAACAATGTTAGCCATCCCGAACAGTTGCTGACGGGTATAAACCACTATAAACCCACTATTAATCCATTTTCAAACTCATCATAAGTCCATTGTGAACCCAGTATCAACCCATTATCTGCCCATTCTAAAGCTATATCCTGTCCGATTACGCACAACGAAATCCCCACTTCTACCTGCTCGCCGCGGCTGCTAACCGATAGCTGGGCCGGCCTCAACGGCTTGAAAACACGCCGCCCAACTCTAAGCCGACGCCGAACATGTGAAGACCTGAGGATGAACACGGCAATGGAGGACGTTATCACTAGAAGGTGGGGTTTTAGCTGTTGGCTCAGTTGGTGAAGAGACCCGAGTGAGGCAGCTACCAGGCAAGTGGTGGATATAAGTGTAGTGAAATGGTAGGGGGCCCCACCTCGTATGAACAATAATAGATGAATGATGATTGGTGAATAGTTGGGGTCGTTCACGGCAATCGTAAACCTTCATTCATGATACTGTGAACAGGGAATGATATGATCATGGATGAATAATGGTTGGTGATGGCCTATGACGGCAGGGAATGGTTTATGATAGTCATTGGTGGTCGTTCATGATGGTTCATCACGGTCAATATTGATTAGACGCTAATCTTCGGCCATAGACATACATATGGCTATAGGCTATAGGGTCAGAACCAAAACAGCCAAAAAAAAGTACTAGTTCTCATCCCAACAGCTCGACCAGTTCGGTTTGTAAAATGTGCACAGCCACAGGGCAGTGACCCACTGCCATGCCATGTGGTGAATGGTGATTCACATGGGAATGAAGGCGAAAAAAAAGAGTAGGGTGTATGATGCTGAATCATGGTTAAGGATAAGGATGGTTGGTGACAACTAATGATGGAAGGCTATGAATGTTTGATAATAGGGGATAATGACCAACAATAGTACGGAAATGAATGCTTAATGATGGCGGTTGTTAATGCTGCTTGAAGATGGTTGATGATGACTGTTGATGGTCGATGATGGTTGATGGTCAATGACGCCGAACGGTGGACAGTGGTGATTTGTGATGCTTCATCACGGTGATGGTCCATGGTGAGTAACCAATCTCATGTTGCTTCATGTCGTCCGCTACCCCAAAAGCCAATGCTGAAAGGTAGGGGTGCAGTATCTGCACTTGAACGTATCGGGAGCTGCTCACCCACCGGGATCATGGATTCACACAGGAATCATGATGCCATGGTGCCATCGGGCTGTGCACCGGGCGCTACTTCTTACTCCAACTGATTCGCCTGACGATCCCATTGTTGTTTGGAGCTTCACTTTATGAACACAATGCAGCCTATGAAGCAATTCACCCCGCAGCTCTTTGCAACCAACCAAGCAAGAAACCGACCAACCAACCACCCAGCCAGCCAACCAATCCACCAATCAACCAATCAACCAATCAACAAACCAGCCAAGGCATCTCCTCCGGGATCACAAAAAAAAACAAAAAAAAAGCTGCACCGTCCAGGCGGCCTGTCACAGGCAGCACACCTGGGCCGCGGTGGTTTGGAACTGGGACCACGCCAAGCACGGTGGCAGCCCCTTGTGGCTGTTGACAATCAATAGGCAACTGTCAATTCTATGATTCATCAAGAATCAATCCCATATCCCACATAAAGAGTGATGAGTCACAGGTGAATGAATGAGCCAATCATTCATCCATAGTCGAATGTTGATGAGTCAACACCAGGTAATCACTGAAAACGACCATCAACAATCACCATTCTCAGGCACTAGTAACTGACTGGTGGACCCTTGTTCACCACCATTCGCCATATTGGTTGCATTGTATCATTGAAGTATATAGATCCATCCCAAACAGCAAGCGTCATCAAGAACAACACCTACACAACACCATGGGGGTTGGTGACCTTCCCAGGTTGGTGTCCTTAACCATCCAGGCTTGCTAAGGAGTTGATAAGCGCCAGCAACCACTCAGAAGGCAAGCACTTGAGCATTGCTAAGGAGTCAACAACCACCAACCTAGTGGGTTAACCACCATCCCCATGAATCGAGGCCCAAGGCCAAGGTCATTGCAGATTTGCAACTGAGCCATAGGTACCTTCAGTTCAGTAACTATCGGATTCTTAAGTAGTTTTTGGATGTTATTATGTATACAATCTTATTGGTAATTAATTAGTTGCTACTTTATCCCTGCTGGCTCATCGAAGGACAAATTACTTTTCTGCCGAGAGTTCAGAAAATAACAACGGCTAGACAAGCTTGAGGACATGGCATCCACGTCAGTAAACAAATTCGGGGCGTAGGTTCATGTTGCATTGACACGAACTTCCACCTCATCGATCACGAGTATTCCACTGTCATGCCAGAGTGATGTCCAGCCATGTATACGATATCGTTCATTCATTGTAGATTCCTGTTTGGGTGAGACCCGGCACTTGATGCCAACCTCCAACTTGTCCCGTGATAGCTGAGTAGATATACTGAGAAAATGTGGGCCCTGCATGCCTCTTGTTTGTCACTGAGAAAATGGGTGTTTCTCAAAATAGGGGACCCCCCAAATCATCCATCAATAGTCATTTATAGTAAAAAACCAACTATTTTTTGGGCCCCCTATTTTGAGAAACCACCAAATCGGTTCCCCTATCATACCCTTGTTTTCCCCCATAGTTTTGTTGGTTATAAGCCATTATTGAGCCATTTTTGTTGGTGAATATTGACCCAGCTCGCCACTTCGCAGTGGCCGAACTTCTCAGACCTGTCGCAGGCGCTTCGCGCGGCGCCTCGTTTCTCCAACTCCCTCAGCTTCTCCGGCAGCTCGGACATTTTCATTCGATGCACTTGGATGAACTCGCCGTCATCCAGTTTCTGGCCGCTGAAAAACGGTGCTAAGTTTCACAACAGGCGCTGGGGGGTTATCCAGGATAGATGTGGACCCTGTCAGTTAACAGTTTATTAACTAGATTAGGTGGTGTAAACAAGCAACTGCAAACCCCACCTTGAACAAACGAGTTTGAGGTATGCGGAATTCCTGTGGTCGTCCTGATGAAAGCTGCTAGGCAGCTGCCGATTAAACACAGGACGATCCAAAGGTCGAACATGCTAAGCATTGCAATTCACATTGCATTTTGGCTGAACCAAGCGATAAACACCGTAGCATTATGTAGCATTCAAAGTTCTACTGACAGTTCAATAAAACCAGGTCATCTTGATTACCATGTGGAAAAATGTGCAAGATTCTCCATAAGCTCAAGAACAACCATGAGGCCAAAGGCACACGTACGGCAGCCCAGGGCTTCAAACTGTAAGGTTGAACCATATGGAACTTGTGAAAAAGAAGGATATGCAACCACAACAAATGGTTGCAAGCAATGATGAATAGCCATGGTTAATGACTTTTCATGGGGCCATGATGGCTGATATGGACGGCTTTTCGAGGGGGCGATGAGGCAAACTGCAACCCCCCCAGCCCCCACAGAGTGGACGCTTCCGCTGCCGGTCCTGCTTTGGATTCCGATTTTCCTGGGGATCGGCCGGGCCCCTAGACTGGGATCTGCAGTTGGCGTAATAACTGGGATATATGACGCTATAAGGTGGGCAATAACCCCTCTAAGCATGACTAATCACCAGTTACGAACTGAGGATGCACCTTCAAGTAGAGCCAACCAGCCGCGAATATGCGAATAGCCTGATGCTAGAATAGAACCAACAAGGTTGATCAAGGGGGGTTTCAGCCACGACTAGGTAGATAAGAGCCAAGTAAATAGGCTCTCAGCATATGATGGTTTCTCAAAATTGGGGACGCCCAAAATGGATGGCTTACTACTCAAAATGTTTCATATAAAGGATGATAACTTGGGGATTCCTTATGACTTGAGCAACACCCATGTGATATCTCACCCATATCAGATTAGTGAACAACTCATTTTTCACCAAGCTGATTCTTTGCCCAGGCTGCATGAGTGGATACATCATTTGTAGCATGCGCTTCCCTGTCCCAAAGAGCTCTGGGTCATGAACAGGAGAAGAATGAGATCCAAGGAGTCCGAGGAGTACAGGTCAAATGAATCGTGTTAACCAACATAAACGTACTGGTTATGAACCACTGACCATGAATCTTGATATGTCAGTGTTTAATAGTTGACCAGTGACTAGTACTAAAATCAACCACTTAGTACCTGCCACTAACTCAGTAGTTATCAACTAAGTCCGTTAATTAACCACTATAACAAGTCAACTAGTAATTAACCATATCAACCATTAGAACCAGTAATTAACCATTAGTTAACCATGTAAGACTTAACCACTCATTAGAACAGTAACATCCTTCTCATTAACCAGTCCTACAGATCCATAGAAATCCACCGGTTCCAAGGCTTCACCTCCACAGCGGCGCAAGGGATCCGCATCGGCGCCCCGTTGGATCTAAGGATCTGCTTGATCCAAATCCACCTCTACCACCACCAGCTTCACCTTGGAGGCAACCACCGTTGTGCGAAATGGAAATGGAAATGGAAATGGAAATCAACAGCTCTTCAATGTAGATCTTTATATATGACATACATCAAATAAGTATCATGCCATACATGTGTATAGACGTTTTGCTGAGATATGATTGGTAAAAACATATGTAAATAATGATATAATGGTACAAACATGATTTTGGTTCACAAAATGGAAAGAAATATGGTTGGCAAATATATAGTGCAGAAAGGTATATATATATGTATATATGTCTCTAAAAGTACATACAGACGGCGCGCAGCAAGCCATGCTGTACCTGTGTTCATAGGGAGGTTGTTGGATCATGTTTTTGCAGTGAGTACATGTATCATATCTGTCTTGCGGCGGTTTCTTAAAATTCAGGCACCCCCAAATCATCCAATAGTAGTCATCTACAATTCAGAACCATGCGTAACTTTAGGATAGCCCCATTTTAAGCACCCTTAGATATTTGTTTCATGGAATCATGTATATTTGACCAATCATGCGGATGAGTAAATAGTATCAAGCATGATATATATATATATACAAATATAGATATAGATATTGATATAGATATAGATATGTATGTATGTATGTGAATACAAAGAAACACAATAAACACACATAAATGATTATAAATGCTTTCATAGAGAATACACAAATAGACACACGTGGACACGCATCAACACGCATCAGCACACATCAAAACACACAAACACACAAATATCAGATATGCAAAAACATGCATATATAAATGTATTTTTAGAAACCCGATAAATCAATATACAAAACAATGGTGATTATATGGGAGATTCATACTCGGAAACAAGGCATGTATGAAATAGACAGGCAATATGGATCTCCCTTCATGTATTGGCACATATCTATCTAAAATAGCGGCGATAATTTTTTTTTAACAACCAGTTGAATCCATATTGTAATATCAAATTGATTATTGGAACTAAACCAATCGATTGGAGAGATGGTCATGCTGACAAACATTAGGCTGGAAACAAATGTTAATGCTGGCCAGAGCTTAAGATACAAAAAAAATGGCACACTTCTCTTGTGTATGACCATACGAGACATGCATACATGCACATGTGCATCTAGCCGTATATGTGCATGAATAGTTATGAACACAGTTGCACGATGGTATGTGCATGGAAATGGGCCGAAAAAATTCATGGAGGATGGGCACCTGACTAAAACAGGCCTCTCTCTCCTTACAGAACCATATATATCCAAATATATGCATCTCAAAATGATGGTATATAACCATTGATCACCATATAACCATATACAAATCCATTTTTCCTATCCATAACCATGAGTGAAAGGTCACATCCAGATGATCAAGTTCACCAGGTGGTCCAGCTGAGGTACCTTCTCACCGGTGATCCCCGGTGACATGCTCAGGGGACCGTAGACGCCCTTCACGGTACCGTGGAATCCTGCCGCGCGTACTGGGAGACAACAAGAAGTCTTGTTGCTTGGCGAAAGAAAACATCAAAAACCACCATGATACCAACTATCTTGCACTAGGGATGTGAGTTACTGTGTGATAATATTGTACTGAGCCGACCTTAGCATTATCCAGGACAAGTAGCATTCATGGTTAACGTGGATGAACTAGCAATTAAAATCTAATTAACCATGATGTGGTTGTGGCCTACTTTGGGGCAACAACAGCAACAACAACAACAACAACAACAACAACAACCAAAACGACCACAACAACCACAACAACCACAATGACAACCACAAAACAATCACAAAACAACCCTGCTGATCTGACTCGCTGTTGGTCAAAAAAACATCAGGAACATTGACCGTGGTTATGAAAAAACATCACCTTGACTATACTTGGTAACGGTGACGTGACAGAGCTAAATTGCCAGACAATATCTAACCAACAACTGCAAACAGAGCAAAGCAGCAGCAACAACAACAGACACAATCGCAACGACAACCACAAAAATAACAGCACGAGGAAGGCTTACCAACAAAGCTGAGACATTTCTGTCGCCAACGGTGGCGTTGTATCACTTCGGAACCTTCAGGAACGACATGTTCAGCGGGAACCCGTCCAAATTGGGGTTGGCAACTAGCACCGGCGCCCACTTATTCACGCAAATTCCTTTAAATTTGCCAAGGGAGCAACCACAGGTGAGCGAAAAAAGTTTAGAGGCCTTAGTTTCCATTGAACCGTTTCAAGTGCAGGCCAGAAGCAACAGCAACAGCAGGAGGGGGTTGAATAGGAGCAGTAGGACGCAGCAAGAACAATAATAGCAATGAAAATGCTAATAATAAAAGCGATATTGATGATAATGGCATTTTTGAATTAAATCTCAAAAAATCCAGGACAGAAATACTATAAAGTAATAGTAAAATTAACAATAGTAGTAGAAATAATCACGATGTAAATTAAAACAATTGAAACAACCAAACCAAATTAAAGAACAGTAAGGTTGATAAATGAAAAATCCGGTAGAAACGACGCGAAGAACAATACTATCTCAAAAATTGAACAGAGTTGAAAAGAAATGTAAGAATATCAACAATAACTCTGGCAACAACGCAATGATATTGAATTGCTTCTCTTGTAATGCCGATTTGCTTCGTCCATCTGCTGCAAATTTTGCAATGATATTCTCGTTTTTCATCCTTTTTCGGGATATCTTTGCTCTCACTGTTTGTTGATATCTTTCCAGGCAGCGTCGGGATCTTGAATTTCAGCGCCCGGAAAGCAACTGACCTTGTGAGCCACTGGCAAAATGCGATTTGAACTCCTGCGGCAAACAACAAGTACGCGTTGACTGGTTTGCACATGCATGGGACCTGTGTTTTCAATCATCATCAAATTTAGGTTGCTCGCAGAATTCCGATCGAAAAATGAGCGCGCCAGATTTTACAGTAATGCGCCGCAACACTGCGGGCTGATCAATACCCACGCTGTACGCTGCTATTCTAAGACCAAAGCGATTTCTTTGCGAAGAGAACAACATGAGATCAAGATGTGAAGCACTTAGCGTTTGACCGCTCAGCCTTCTTGAAAGCGATGTTCCAAGGCTGTTTGACTTAGCAGGGTTCGGACTGCAGTTAAAACATGTGCGCTGACTGGTTGCAATAATCAGAACGGACTTCGGAAATGCAAGTTTCGCTCCACCAAAAGCTTTGCAGCCAATGTCAGCTCACGCTCTTGAACTATTTACAAGGCTCTTGCGTCTCGGTTCTCTGCCATCCATTGGCCATCAAGCCACCTCACTGTCCAACGTCTCGCCGTTGGTCTGATTGCGAACAATTTCGCCACGTTTGAGTCCCTCCTTAGAAGTATGGCTGCGATTCACTCACCATGATCGGCTTCGATGACGCTGATGTGAATCGTACCGGCGCGATCCAATGGTTCAGAGACTGAATTTTATTTATCAAGCACGACATGTATTTAATGTTGGTGAACTTCACAGCTGAGAAGAAAGCTATGTTGACCTAAGATTCAGGGATCTTAAGATTTTAAGATGCAAAGACCTTAAAGTTTTAAGATGCAGGGATCTTAAGATCTTAAGATGCATAAATCTTAAGGTTTTAAGATTTAAGGATGTTCTAGCAAAGATGTTCTTTGTCAGGTGCAAGGGCTGAAAGATTTATGTCAGGTGCTGTTGGTGATGATTAGTGCCCCCATGTTAATGAGCATGGCCCCATCAAGGCTCTGGCTGAAATCCATGTCACAAAGCAAAGTTTCCAAGTCCAGTTGCTGCCCTGTTTGCCACCACCACCAAAATCTGCACTGGGGAAAAAAATGCCCAGTTGCTGCACACATGAAAACCTCAACTCTCTTCAGCCTTCAAGGTTCTCATTTGGATGTCTGATACTACCACCAAGATCTGCACTAGGGAGAAAAAACATGCCCAACTGTTGCTCTTCAAAAAAAGGTTGCCCTTCTCCACCGTCCTCGCCCTCCTCCAAATGTCCTTCGACCTCCTCCCAAAAAAAAACATGTTCAATTGCTGCTCAAATGGAACCCTTCTCTCTTCAGCCTTCAAAGTTCTCATTTTGATGGAAGATGATGGGTGGTGATGGGTACATGGAGAAGGGTGAGTCGAAGAAGATGAATGAATGAATGAATGAATGAATGAATGAATGAATGAATGAATGAATGAATGAATGAATGAATGAATGAATGAATGAATGAATGAATGAATGAATGAATCAATGAATCAATGAATGAATGAATGAATCAATGAATGAATGAATGAATGAATGAATGAATGGACATGAATGAATGAATGAATGAATGAATGAATGAATGAATGAATGAATGAATGAATGAATGAATGAATGAATGAATGAATGAATGAATGAATGAATGAATGAATGAATGAATGAATGAATGAATGAATGAATGAATGAATGAATGAATGAATGAATGAATGGGTGAGCCAAAAAATGCGATAAAGCTATGATGATTTCAGCTTACAACGAAAGATGCGACAGCTGGCGAACCAAACGCTCAGCGCGAGGCTTCTTTGCGCAAAAAACATATTGGAATATGCAGACGCTAATTCTGCTCATAGCAAACATGTCACCGCCCAATTTTTGCACAAAGGGGTCAGGTCAAGCCACCTATTGCATTTTGGCTTTCAGAAACAGTTCTGCAGCCATTGAAGTTCAGGCACCGTCAGGGTACACAGGCTCCGGCCCTGCGCGTGTGTCGAGCTCCGACCCGGGTTCAGTGCTCACGTTTTCTGCTGCTTACTGTGCTGAGTTTGAGCCGGCTGTCTGCGAATACACTCGCTTGTCCTTTTCAAAGCCTCTCTCATATGCGCAAATGTTTGTGCATCATCATGACAGACATGCATGCGCAATCTTGACATTATTTTCGGCGATGAATTTTTATTCAAAACGTCAAAAACATCAAAATCAAAGATACCCGCTGCCATTGTTTTAGCGAGTTGCTTTGGAAATGAATGTTTTTGCTTGTTGCCTCCATGAATCTAAAAAACAAAAATAAAAATGATACTCAAAAAATGAAAATGCAGATTTAAGTTCCAGAATACTGAGAATAAGTATAATGATATCAATGGCAACTATATATTCAAAACGATAATAGCAGGGAAAAATTATAGCAACAGGCACAATGGTAAGAATGATAACTGTAATTTTAGTGATAATAATGATTATAACAATAATGGTAAAAGAATAACCGAGGAAAATGGTAAACATGAAATTGATTATAGACCAAACAATAACAAGATTCTCGACAGAATAAAATAAAACAAACATATTGACAATAGCAAAAACATGATAGGGTACTAGTAAAAGTAATACAAGGAATGCTTTAATAGTAGGAAGAAAACAACAGCCAATAATATTTAGCAGTAATAAAAAAACTTGTAGTAGTAAGAAAAGCCGCAGTAATAAACATGGAAATGGTAATGATAATGAAAACAATAATCGTAATAAATAAAAGTAATACCAATACAAATGACAAAAAGAATGGCAATAATATGATTAATAGCAATAGTAAAAGTAAATATTAAGAATGGTGGTAGTAGTTATTGCAGTCGTAGTAGCAGGAGCAGCAGTAGTAGTAGCAGGAGTAGCAGTAGCAGTAGAAAAAGTAATAGCAGTAGCAGTAGTAATACTAGTAATAATAATAATAATGACAACAATCATAATGATAAAAATGGCAATAACACCAATAACAATAATACTACTGGCAGCAATAGTAGTGGCGGCCAAAAAAACAATAATGGTAAACAAAGTAATCATGATCAAAAAAAGTAGCAATCGGCTGTAATAGTAGCAGTAGTGGTAAAGATAATTGTCTTGATAAGAATGTTAGCACAAAAATGATGATCATAGTAGTAGTAGCAGCAGCAATGCAAGCAGCAGCAGTAGCCGTAGCAGCAGTAATAGCAATCGTAATAGCAAGAGCAAAGGCAAGAATGATACTAATAGCAACAGCAGTAATAACAGTAGTTGTAGTAGTTGTAGTTGTTGTAGGAGTAGTAGGAGTAGTAGGAGTAGTAGGAGTAGTAGTAGCTGTTGTTGTTGTTGTTGTTGTTGTTGTTGTTGTTGTTGTTGTTGTTATTCTTGTCCTGGTGCTCGCGTAGTACATGGCAGTCTCAGCTGAAGCAAACCCTTTGATACCTCTGGTGGCTGTTAATGCTGAGTGCCACGGATCAAATTCCACCTGGGTCTATTTAGATGGACCGGATCCCGGGGCCATCATTTCAAATCTGACAATGGAGCTGGAGGAAGGTCGTTAGGGAATGTGTATGAATGATGGTAGCCACGCTGAGAAAGCTCAGTTGCAATTTGTTGCAAAACCGGAGGCAACTACCTTTGCTGAACTGACATGGCAATGAAAAATTCACCATAAATGCATGATTTCCCAAGGTTTTCAAAACAAAATGGTCGATTTTCTATTGCCATGTTAGTTTACCGGAGGGTACCTCCTCATGATGACGAAATCATCCCGATCTGGCCCACAGAAAGACTACTGTGACCAAGGAGTCCTTGGCACAACCACCAAGAGAGATGAGCCTCCAAGACAGCCCGTGATCAGTTGGTTAACCTTGGTCAATGACTGGGATAACCATCTCCCCAGGATGTGGGTCTCCAGGGTTCACAAGAGCCTGGCTCACAATTGACCCTCACGAACTACCCTCTGGTAGTCCCAAACCTGGCCATGGAACATCCACCATAGAAATTGCGGATTTCCCAGGGTTTCCCGAACAAATATGGTACCAATATGGTGATTTTCCATTGCCAGCTTAGTTTACTTCAACACTGACCCAGCTTCACCATCATTGCCATGAACCCATCACGACTCGTTCACCATCAGCTGTCGGATCATCCAACCTGTGGTATCCCCTGCCGTGACCAGCTGACCTGTCTCTTCCATGAGCTCGCGAAGCGCGGTCTGGCGCGGCCATGTTAGCAACAACACCAGCAGCGTTGTTTGGTGGTGAGACTCCTCCGGAATGCGAAAGACTATTGGTGATTGGGTCTTGTTCTTAGACCAGCTGGTGACTATACTTGATAGTTGAGGGACTTAGACTCAAGATAGGTGTGATTCATGAATCCCAAGGATATGATTTTCCGTTCGATGCACGAGTGCACAACTGGGATTTTCACCGAAGAATGTCCTGGATGTCTGGGTCATGGTGCTCAGATGGGTAAATCACCAGCTGCATTGGTGATTTGTAGCTTTGTGGATCTTTCATTACATATCATGTACATAAACATCATTTGCCCATGACATACATATACAACATATTCAATCATATACATATTATCAATATAATCTATACATACCAGTACATCTCTCACAATAATCATCATCTCATCCCTCAAAAATTCACCCCCAACCCCACACCTCACCTGCACCACCACACCTACCATCCTGTTCCGCTTCCCCCAGGGCTTCCCCCAGGCCTTCCCCTGGGGTGGCGTCCCCAGCGGCTTCCCCGGCGCGCCTGTTCCACGGTCTCGCCCTTGTCCACCAAACCCGCGGGGAACTCCGCCGTGAAGGCGTCGATGGGTGGGCGAAACTGCTGCACCTGAGGCCACGGTGGCAACGGGCACCCACCTGGAACGGGTTAAAAATGCTGAAGAAACTGGGAGTGAATATGGCTATGGGTCAATATTAACCAACCAACCAATGGTTAATGGTTAATAATAGAGAATAATGAGCAACAATAATAGGGGATATAGCAACTATATGGCTATGGGTCAATATTAACAAGCCAATTTCATGGGAGATAATGACCAACCAATAACAAGGGAAGCAATGGTTAATGATTGGGGAAGCAGGGGGACTAAGGGTTTTGACCCACAGCCTAAAATAATGTGGTTTATATTATAGTTGAGAATATGGTTAATATGATTAATAAGCAGGAATTAGTATACTAATATGGTTATAATTGATAATTTGTTAGGTATCGGTATATGTTAAAGAACAGGAGTTAGTATGCCATGATCAACCAGTTGTTAAGCATTAACTAGTTAAGAAAGGGAGTCTGAGTTGGTATGGCTCATGACAGGAGTTAGTATAATAACCTGGAATGATCAATGATATCGGTTGTTGATTGATGGCAGCTACCAAGCATAAGGGTTATGAACTGATAATCAACCCTAATGGGTTTATGATGATGGTACCGACAAGCATCAACAATCATTAGAAACAAAGGTTTTTGTTGGGAGTTGATAGTGGCTCATGATGATTCATAACGGTTCATAGCAAAAGTCAAAACAGGGATCAAGAAGTCACAAGCGTTCACGACTAACAGCAGTCAATAGATGCCAATGATAGGGCTCTCGAGCGACAATGACAGGCATTGAGCAAGAAAAAATACAGGAGTCAATAAGAGGAGTTCATGGGCAAGTTCTCACATAGCAGAAACAGCCGCTGGTATCGAGTTCCATGAGCTCTCATATACTTCCTGACCTTCCCCAAATATTTCCCGCAACTCTGTAACTACCAACACCTCGGAAGGCCAACTATAGCCACCTAATCTGCACAAGGAATGTCATCACGGAAAAGAAGTGACGACGCTTCTCGCCAAAAATCAACATTGTTCGATGCTTGTGCACCAAGAATTTCATTTTCCAGGGCATCTCTCCTGAAATCACATACTGGTTGCTTGTCTCCAAGTAAAAAACATCATCCTTGGATGGGCGCGGTCGTCAGTTGAGGCAGTCCACCAGCAGATCCAGCACGAGGTGGTACCCCCAGCTGTAGTAAGTCGCTTTGAATTGACCAAGTTACCCCAGTACTTAGTTACCATATTTCCGAGCCAAGTCATAAAACCAAGTGGTAAGAATTCCAACCAAGAAGCAAGAATACCGAAGACCCTCTACAATCTTGTTATAAGAAGTCCGGTTTAGCTTGTTATATCTACCATATCTAGTTCCCCTGTAGGGTCTGTTCAGCGAATCGGTGACCCCTGGGGGTTTTCCAGTGTAGCCTTCGGTCAGCCGAGGCACCAGTAGAGTCTCCACATCTTTCGCAGCAGATTTCAGCAGCGGGATGATGATCACTGCATCCACCCCGGAGTCTTGTTTGGGCGGCCGAGTCCGGGCGACCATGTCCCAAAAGCTTTCCTTGCCATTCTGATCTCCTTGGCGCAGGTCATCAGCGAAGCTACCGCCACCCAAGAACCCAACCAACAACGCAACCAACAACGCAACCAACAACGCAACCAACAACGCAACCACCACAACGCAACAACCACAACAGTGTGATGTTGAAGATCTGCAACTGGGTGAAGTCCGGGCCGTCAGCACGACCACATGATCCCAGCTCCCAGCCCAGCCAAAGGTCGATAGGTCAATCTTAACAACTTCAACCATTGCGTCGACCCCACTTCCTGACGGCTCCGACAAGCGGCACCCTCTGGCAGTACCGGAAAGACCCCAGATATTGAGACCTATATGCTGTGGGTTGCCCCTGGCTGTGAAAACATCCCATGAACGACCAAACTCATGAGTGACTTCGTTGGGATCTGCATCCATCTTTTGGGGAGGATTGGTTTTTTGCAGGATGCAATGGCTAAACTCATTTGTGGTGTGTACTTACAATTGACCACAGCTTCCTGATGTTCAGCTGTCTTAGCTGTCAACCATTCTACATCAGTTGCAAATGCAGCGGTCCAAAGTTACTGCGACATACATCACTCAGTTGTCAACGCAGTCGCAGCACTGTGAGGTGCCCTCAACAAGCACACTGGGTACACTTCCAAGGCATGGGTTTCCTAGTTGGATGCGTTGCCATCATATGCCATCATTCAATTGGAGATTCCATGAGCAGATGTTGGACCCTCCCAAGATCGTAGGAACGGCACAAGTTCCGCATCTGGACGGTGAGCGCAGTGGTCCCCCGTGCCTGCTAGTTGGGTTGGGACTGAGCTGTTCACTGATTGGTGGTTCGTTTCTCCATGTGCGCAAGTTCATCAACCCACGTAGTTGGCCGACCTTGTGAAAATCAACCATCCCAAATATTTAAGGGACAATAAAACCTGTCAACAGAAACACCAACAATTATAGTTGTTGAGCCATTGTTGTTGGTTATTGACCCCCATGGCTACCCCACTCCCCATAGCCATAGTTACCCACTGAACCAGCACCTAGACCAGTGCCTCAGAAACCGTTCCTCGCCTTGGTCTTGGAGTGATCCACTTTGGGAACTTCCGCTCTGGCCTGTGGCTGGGAATGGGTCACCAGGTTCAGCATCAAACAGTACTAGAAAATCAGTGGTAAGATGGCGTCTCAAGTCATAGGGGTACTCCCAAATCATCCAATCGAAACCATTCATAGTAAGAAACCATCCATTCTTGGGGTCCCCTATAACTTGAGAAACCACCATACGTCTATGAGTCAAAACCTGGTACCCCTGGCTGTTCACATCCCCCTAAAACGACAAGTCATTAGTAAAACTGTTGGGATGGGTTCACTACTACCCCTGGCTTTGGGTGGGTATAGCTTGACCTACAATATATAAGAAACGGATCGCAACGGAGTGCAAGTCTGGCTCATGGTGAACATCATGGTATTCTGGGCTCTTGCCATTGCCTAGGCACCTGCAGGCAGAACAGTTTTTGTGGGCCGAGAATTGGTGAAGCATCGCTCTTCCAAGTTTTTTGGCAACCTGCTCAAAGTAAACTTGTTGATCTTTTCTCAAAGTTACTTGTTTGTTTCTCCAGCTATGGGGGTCCCCCAAGTTATGGTTGGAGAATGTTACTGGGGCAAAGGCTTGATGCAACAACACTCCCAATACAACTTGGCTTTCTCAAAGTATCCTGGTTCCTGGTAATCCATGACATCACCAAGCAGGGCAGCTGAGCTCAATCCTCCAGGCAACTGGAGGTCTGAGGTCAGCATGAATCTGCTCATCATTGATCTGACAATTCGATACCAAGGCGTGCTCTCGAGGCTTTGGCACCCGTGAGAACCAACCATGTCCAACTCCATAATCAGTTCTCGCCAGAGTGGCATGGCTCAGTTAGCCTCACGACCAAGTACTGGATCGGTGGATGGGCAGACACACAAAGAAACCACCCACTTGTTACTTTTATCAAAAGGGTGCTGTGAAATTTAGCAAGTTACGCTTGGACTACAGAGCAACACATCTCAAGTTGGTCATGAATCACCCAAGTTATTCGTTCTCGTTACTCAAAACATCCGAAGTTGGCATGAATGCCATGAACGGTACCACTTCGCCTGCGATGTTTCGCCGGCGCTTTTGGAGTAGATACTCAAACGGCTTCATAATGACCCCAAAGTCATTGATGCTTCCGGTTTCTAATCATAAACAGGTGTGACCACTGGTAAAAAAAATCGGGGGATGGATTCCTCATGCTTTCTCCATCCCACAGCGACCTCATCCATTCGCAGAGCGGGCCAGGACATGCCAAGGACAGCACTGCCGGACGCCGCTGCAGCTAAGACGCGGCATCTGGAAGTCCACATCGACTTCCGCATGACCCACATTCAGAAGTCAACCGAGAATAAACATAGGAAGTCAATTGGATTGGATTCAACTCAACCCCCCAATCGACCCCTTTGAACCATGATTTGAACCAACAGTTAAACCACATATAATGTTTAACCAGCATTTAAAATCATTTCAAGCTAAAGAGAACGGAACCAAGTCGTGAGTTTTAACCTCAACCAGAGAGTTCTCGAGCTTAGCCACTACCAAGCTGTTTGAATCACACGAAATTCTCTGCAAGTGGTCAATTTGAGCCGTTTTCGCTGGCATCAGTAGCTCGCTGCAGCAACACCAATCTGGCAGGTATCAATGCTGAGATCCAGGGTCCCCGAAGCCAGCCATTAACAAATTCAAACCGAAGCTTCACGACCGACAATCCATGGGACTCCATGGGAATCTATTAACAAATTGCTGGGATTCCATGGGAAATTACGAAGATTCAATCAGGAAAATCTATGGCAATCCATCTGAATCCTCAGGAAAATCCATCTGAATCCCCATCTTTTTTGGCAAAAACCCTCCGCGCCTGCCCTGAGACTCGCCGTCCCAACCTGGCGACGGTGGACTGGCGGTGGATGAGTTGATGGAGATTTGTGCTGGGAGAAACGTCAACCCAACGAGTTGGCCGATAGGATGGGTCACTATGATGGATGACTGGGGTACCATGGGCTAGTATGATGGGTAATACGGTAGCAATGATATGATGGGTTATGATGGTTTTGTATGATGGGTACCATGGGTACATGGCTAGTATGACGGGTGATATGATAACAAGGATGGGTACCATGGGTTAGTATGACGGGTAATCTGGGTATGATGGGAAATATGGCTTCGTATGATGGGTTACGATGGGGAATATGAATAACCGCTATTGCTATGACAATGGTGGTACTGTGGCTCATGGTGTGACGATAGGACTCCATGCATTGTAAGATCTCGCAATGTCCAGAAAGGAACAGGTGGCATCCGCTGATTGTATGGCTGGTTGATCGTCCAGTCGATAAGTTTTTGGGCTAAGAAGCAACACTTCAAACCGGGCAGAATGGCAACTTCCGCAAGAACTCATCAATCATTGTCATGTTCAACCAAGTCCAAGCATGAACTGCACATTAACAGCAGAGATCCTAGTTCCACTATGTTCTACTGCTACCCACGCAGCGTGGCCCGATGTGTTCACCTTTTCCACGGCTTCACGTCGGAGATGCAGTCAGATCAGCTGAGTTCACAGGTTCACAGGTGCGACGGCTGACTGTCGGGCTGTCAGTTGTGGTTCCAGCTATCAACATCTGGCAGCTTCATCACACACATGGAACTGAGACTTGGTGGTCATGTTGCACATCACGAGTGACGATGATGATGATGATGATGATGATGATGATGATGATGATGATGATGATGATGATGGTGATGATGATGATGATGATGCTGGTGATGATGGTGGTGATGCTGGTGATGATGCTGGTGATGATGGTGGTGATGATGATGGTGATGATGATGGTGATGATGATGATGATGATGATGATGATGCTGGTGATGATGGTGGTGATGCTGGTGATGATGATGGTGATGATGATGGTGATGATGATGATGACGACGACGACGACGATGATGATGATGATGATGATGATGATGACATACACAATATAAGACATTTTACTCAGCTGCCTAAGATCATTAGATGGTGATCGCATGTAAGGTATGAAGCTGAAGATCACTGTAGATCGCTGGTACCAAAGCTTAAGGATCACAAGTTCATTAAGTTCAAGATGAACCAGGATCATCATAGATCATGATTATCTGTAGGCTTGTTGATCACCTGGTACAAATCAATGAAGATTATCAATTCCGGACATTGATTTCATGGCCAGGTTCCATACGTGGTGTATAATCCCGTAGGAACCATCTGCAATGGTCAATCATGTGGACCGCAGTTGACCATCATCTCTCTTGATAAGCACTACTAACCTTCGTGAACCATTTCCAATCATCACTAATAAACCACAATCAACATCACTTTCCACAATTTGCCAGCATTGAGCATCAATGAACCGATTCGCCATAAGTAACCGCCGTTATAGTCATCAATCAAGCAATATTGGCTGGGCATCAACCCTTGCTTAACAGCAATTCTCAGTATTTGTCAGTCGCTGCCGGTGGTGATCCGCTGAACTCACAGATCTTTTTCCTGTAAGGCTCTCAGGGTGAGGATTGGCGTTTGAGTTGCAGTTGCCAATAGACCCAGAACCAAAGGGCACCGGATGCCACTGCTAAAAAGGCCACGGTCAAGAAAGGAGCCTCAGGGGATCAAGCGGGTTCCGGGCTGCTTCTGGGCTGGTTCTGGTGGATCATTTGTCTGGGAAATCTTCGCAAGGGATCGTCGATGAGGCGTGATTGATGGCTAATGATTGTTGATGTTGGTTGACGATGCCTAAGAAACCGCTCAGGGTTGTTGAATACTATGGAATATCATTGAGCATTGCTGACGATAGTCTATCTATCAGCCATAATTAAGCATTCTTGTCCATGATCAAACATTGTTGGTCATCCTTATCCAGTATCAACTTCGCCACTATCAACCATCATCAAGCGTCATCAACCATGCTAGCCATCAGCCACCACTACCATTCGGGCACCCCTGTGGACCGCTCCTGGCCTCCCCCGGGGGCTGCCCTGGGAAGGTACGACTCCACCGGCCCAGGCACCGAATGGTTGACCTTCTCATACATCGTGGCGAAGGGCACGGTGTCCTGGCGACGCTTAACCAACGGTGGTGGCGTGGCCCCATGGGAAGTGCCACGGTGTTCCAAGGTGGTTGGATGCTGGAGCATGGTGGTGCTTGGTGATGAGGCTTCCAATGGCCGGAAGATTGTTAAGATACAATGTCCTACAATGTACATGGCAAAGTTGTACAATACCACAGCACAATCACAAAGCCTCAACAATGGCTTTGGCTCAAGGACAAAAAGAACAGAGTCACAAGTGCGTGCAGGGACAATTGAGTGACAATCAGGGGTACAAAGATCATACAAAGAACACTGAAACTTTACATGGTAGCGGAGCGAGGAACCTGGTAACGACAATACCGGGGGAGCTCCACGCTACAACACTGCGCAACAATACAACACACCACTACAACAAGAGAGAGTGCCTTGACCCTACAACAGGAGAGCACTGCAGCAACAAGACAACAACACAATGGCAGAAGATCCACCACAAGAAGTGGACCCAGCACAACAACTTGGAGCAGCAAGCAGATACAAGCTCAGACCACCGATTTACATTGGCGACTACGGCCAATTCGAGGAATGGCAATTCAAGTTCAATGCCTTCCTAGGACTACAAGACCCTGACTTCCCTCGACTCTTGGAAGCGTCGCAAGCAGCACAACAAGAGCTGACAGAAGCACAACTACGAGCAGCAGCAACAACAATAGAGGAAGGAGAGAAACACATCAGGTTGAGCAATGACCTGAAATACATCCTGGTGAGCGTCACAACTGGCCCAGCAGCAACAGTGGTCAGACAATTCCAACGAACAATCGGCTTTGAAATCTACAGACAACTCACACTACGATTTGCAATTCCCACAGGACCAAGATCAATAGGATTCTTGACAAAGGTCCTCAAGCCAACACTCGACCCAAACAATTTTGAGGAGAGCTTCGCAGCATGGGAGTACGATGTCTCCCGCTACGAGCGAGACAACAATCAACAACTACCAGGAGCAGTCAAGACAGCAATCCTACTCAATGAGACAACAGGAGCACTACAACAACACCTACAGCTACAATCAGGCACCAATCCAACGTACGCACAAGTCAAGCAAACAATCATCGAGTACTACCGCACAACAACAAGCTTCGCAAGAGCAACAGCAGCAGCACAAGCCTCATCGGCAGTTAGCACAAACTACGGTGGAGGACAAGCTGCAATGGACATAGACGCACTGAGGAAAGGAAAAGGAAAGTACAACAAAGGATACAACAAAGGAAAGCACAAAGGATATGGCAAAGGCAAAGGATATGGTGACTACAACAAAGGATATGGCCATTACAACAAAAGCAAAGGAAAGTACAACAACAAAGGAAAAGGAAAGGGATACAACAATCCCTTCGCATACAACAATCCCGTTGGAGGAGGAAAAGGATTCAACAACGGCAACAAAGGACAGCACAAAGGAAAAGGAAAAGGCAAGAACAAGAGCAAACAAGCAGTCAATACCTGCTACAGATGTGGCCAATCGGGTCGCTACGCAAGAGACTGCAGAGTGGCAGTCTACAACATCGACGACAACGCACCACAACAACACTACAACCTGGACAACTGGTACGACAACGACTTCTATGCCAACACATGGCATTCACAAGACTTCACAATGCCACACCAACAAGCACAGCTGGCGTTGCCAGCACCACCGCTGCCAGCGGGCAGTGGCGATGGACAACACACACCAATCCACATCATCGCAGCAATCAGCACACAAGCAAATGTGACAACAACAAACATTCGAGATGACAATCAAGCAACAATTATGATTGACAGTGGAGCGGCAACACATGTATGCCCAAAGTGGTTTGCAAACAACTACCCATTGCATCCACTGACAAAAGGGCAAGGACCACAACTGAGGACAGCAACAAACAGGCCAATACAACTCTATGGAGTGAGATGGGTCTACATGCAATCACAAGGACAACCAATCGTCATACCATTCTACGTGTGTGACGTTAGAGACCCAATCCTGTCAGTGACAAGACTGGCAGAACAAGGCTTCGACATTCGATTCAATGACAACCCAACAATGACACACAACAAAGGCTTCAACGTGAAGCTACTACAACGGAGCAACCTGTACTTCCTACAGGCAACAATCAAGCACTTGGATGCAAACCAGCACCTACAACTACAACAGACAAACGAGGGCATGATTGCAATGATTGCCCCAACAACACTCACACCAGAAGGACCACGACAAGTCCTTGGAGGCAACAATGACTATTGGAGCTACAACAACGAAGGATACCTAGTGAGATACCACCGCAACCCACGCAAGGCACTATTTGTGCCACAAGACGACAACTGTCCAGTGCCAACAGCAAGGTTGGCCAACTACCGGAGGACAATCGTGAAGAGACAAACTGGAGACAATGAAGAGAGAGAAGATCAATACAAGACAATGGAAAGAAGAGAGAGAAAACAAGTATTGAAAGGACAACCATGGAGAGGAGAGACATGGTTCAAAGTGAACAAGCAGACAACAACAGGAGCAGAGGAAGCAACAACAGGCAAAGGAAAAGGAAAGACAAAGAAGTAAGGAGCAACAACAGAGACAGTAAAGAAAGCAATCGACGACAAGCCGCAGACATTCACACCACCAACAATTGCAGACAAGTTCACAATGGACACAAAGGAAGAGCTGC
>VSDK01021022.1:205175-223541 GCA_009767595.1 Symbiodinium kawagutii
GAAGAAAGCGCAAGAGCTGGATTCAATGCCAGCAACAATTGCTGAGGCGCCACCAAGCAAGAAGCTGAGACTGGAGATCACAATGAACTCCAGTGGAGGCTACAATGTGGAGACAATGGGAGATGATGAGGAGGCTCGACAAGATGAGCCAATTGATGGTTCAGATGCCCCACAATGCCTGTGGACTTGCCATCAAGCTGATTGCCTCCACAATGGCATGCAAGCAGCTCACAATTCACCGACTGCAAAGTCCACGACAACAATCAATACTGCACAACGAGCTGACAATGAGGTGACGATGTGAAGCTAGCAGACCTTTCTTTCTGGTCACAATGACCATGCACTGTACAGGAGACAAAGCACAACATATACAAGTGAATGTAAATAGTTGAATAATCATTGAAGACAAAATGGAATGCCAATGGATGATCGACAATGTTGGTAGTATACAATTTTTAACGGTGTGATTCACAAAGGAATCAAACCGAGGGACGGTGTTAAGATACAATGTCCTACAATGTACATGGCAGAGTTGTACAATACCACAGCACAATCACAAAGCCTCAACAATGGCTTTGGCTCAAGGACAAAAAGAACAGAGTCACAAGTGCGTGCAGGGACAATTGAGTGACAATCAGGGGTACAAAGATCATACAAAGAACACTGAAACTTTACAAAGATGATGGATGGATGGATGGATGGATGGATGGTGGTTGCTGAGGCTTGATGATGTTTGATGGCGGTTGATGGTGGCTGATGGTTGGTGATTGTGATGATAATCATGATTTCTCAGGTGCCAAATGGTGCAATCGCGACTGGCCCAACACTACTAATTTTGGGGGCCCAGGGGTAGTGAAAACTCCTGGAAACCCGATTGGTTTGCGGGTAAGCAACTGACGCTTAATTCATGTGATCTCCCCATCTTAGTGATCCTTTCCACGAAGAACAACATTAGATGCCTGGCAACTGCGATAGCCAGCTAGGGGTCCTAACCTCTCCAAGCATGCGCAACGAATCCGTACAAACAGCCACCGCTGTTCAGCTCGTGGATCCATGGATGGCAGTGACCGTCATTCATGGGCACTCCGATATACTGAGCATGGACCAACCATTGACCATCATTGACCATTGGTTAATGTTCATTAACCATCAGAAACCATCATTGAATCAGCGACCAATGTGTTCATTGATCATCATTAACTTTCAATTAACCTTCACCCATTGGTAAAACACTGATGCGTTTGACCAGCTTATCATCAATCGTTCAGCATTCAACCATTCTCAAACACCATTCCAGCAACAACTCATAGCTAATGATGATCAATCATTAAACTTAATCCATTAATTAATCCATATTAATCCTTAAATGAGATTAAAGAACCATCAGTAACTAATTTTAAGTTGGTGCACAGTGCGACCCATGAAATGTTCCACATGACTTTGACCATCAAAAAATCCGCTGCTAAATCATCACCGTGATTAACCAAGCACATTTTTTGACCATCAAAAATTCAACTCCTCAACCACTACAACCAACCATCAACCATGGCTCAGCAGTACCAGCAAGCTGGGCCCGGCTGTCCAACACACGTGCTGCAGCTTGGAAGGTGGACAAGGTCCCCAAGGCCATACCTCAGCCGCAAACGGCGAAGGGTTGGATGGTTGCAGAAATGATGCTTAAATGATGGTGAATGAAGGCTATTTGATGGTTCATAATTAGTAAACTAGTGGTTAATTGATGGTGATTTGATGGTTAATCGATGGTTGGTTGATGGTTATTTGATGGTTAAAGGATGGTTCATTAATAGGTCATTGAAGGTTGGTCATGATTGAACTGGTGGTCAATGATGGTTGTTTGTTGATGATGCCTGATGGCTCAGCACCGTTGTTGCCCACTATTGATGGTGATTGATTTGCAATCACCAGCAGCATGATCAACCCTTACTACCATGGCCTTGAAACGCAATAGACCACGGCTTTACCATCGTGGGAATTCATAATTCCAGGTACTTCACAGCTCGCTGGTAGAGATAAAGTATGATCAAGTCAACCATTGGAACATCGAGGGTGCACCGCGGGCGCATTGTCAGATGCCAGTCAATGCCACTTGGCAGCGGCGGAATGGGTCTTTTTTCAACCGGCCGCATGTCACTCAATGCCACTTTTTGCGATCTACCTAATTACTTTACTTGAAACCCACCATCAGTCAACCATCATTGTGAACCATCTAATCTACTAGTCATCCATCAACCAACTTTCGACCTCAACCATCTACTAGTCATGAAACCTGAGTCTCCAGTTGCCGCCTGTCCCACTGAAACAAACCCAGCGGCCGTAGGCGGACTGCCCTACGACCTCAGTGGGGCGCTATGCCGGGCGCAACACGAGGGTCTTGGCTGAACGTGGAATTCGAAACAAATGGTGAAACGATGGTGAAACCATGGTGAAATGATGGTGAAATGCGACAATGATCGTGAAATGATGCTGAAATGATGAAAGATGGGGTAATGATGGATGCTACTGGTAGGCAAGCGTCCAATGATGGAGAATGATGCTTCATCAGGATTCTTCACGAGAAGAATCATGACTTGATAATGGTCAGTAATGGTTGATTCCATCCAGTTGAACATTGAATACCCGTGGATGTGATTGAATCCGGACCCAATGGGGGTCTCAGCGGTTCCTTGGGAATCAAGTCACTAAGTAGAATGCCATAGACTCGGGAAGGAGAACGTCCTGAATATGGCTAGTGATATGATCAGAAACTGATCTTTGAACATTGAAAAGTGTGGTCCGTGGTCAACGACATTTCATATTTACTTCTTTGACTATTTGAAGATGGCTACCATGCAGCAGACACAGCTCTTGCCATGCAAAAACCTACAGTCATGAGAAAGGCCAACACTGGAGATGGTGAGCACCGGTGAGATGGGGTCTCTTACCTAAACCGTTGAGCGCATTTGGTAAGGAACCATATCAATCACGTGTCAACTCGCAGTTCTGAGTTGCTTGGTAAACCATTTAACTATAGTTGAATATACCATAACTGGTAGTTACTCAAGTACTCCCTAGTTGGAAGATGTTGTAAACCAACTTAGCTAACTACGGGGCCCTTCCTTGTATATCAAAGCGGTTCAGAATTCCGACGACTCGGTTTCATGTTCTTTAACTAGCTGCATCAACCGGACATCGGTTCACCACCCCAAAAGGTCTGAACAACGAAGCAACCAGCCAACCAACTAGCCCAGCAGTCGGTAGCAATAGACATCCTCATTGTTCGTTATATCATGGTTGGATTCTTGAGGGTTAGCAACCCTCCTTTCCCAACCAACCCAGCCAGGCAGCTAATCAGCCAACCCATCAACCAACATACCTACCTACTAACCAGGCAGCCCGACAACCAGGCTGCCACCCACCCACCTTCCGTTGTTTCCTTGGGCCCCCCGCGTCCGTCAAGAGTGCCGACAAATTGGGCGCCGCTAAGCAATCCCCGGTGACCACCGTCAGCTGGGCTGCCAGGAACCACCACCTCAAATTGCAGGGATGGTGAGTGGGAAAATTTTATCCAGTTAGTAGTAGAGGTTAACAACTGGTTAAGGTTCGCTGTTAATGATGGTAAATTAGTGGTTAAGTAATGGTTAAATAATGGTTAATGCTGGTAAATGGAACCATGGCTGTTAATGATGATTGATTAATTGCAGGTAAATGATGGTAAATAAGTGGTTAAGTAATGGTTAATGTTGGTTCATGCTAGACAACGATGGCCCGTAATGATGGCCAGCAATGATGGCTGACAATGATTACATTCTGACCAAGAACGGGGTCAATATCCGTTGATGATGGTGAATAATAGTCAAGGATGACTCATCATTAGCGGTTGATAGTGGTTGATCATGATCGATGGTGAGTGATACATGTGTAATAGTTGATAATTGATACAGTAACCTGGTACAGTAGCCTCTTGTAAACTGACCAATCTGGGCTAAAGACCCCATAGCAAAGTACTGCTGTTGGGGAAAAACGGATAAAAATGGACACATTGGTGGCGCGGAAATCCACAAAGCAACAAATAACAAATTGCCAGCAAGTTATGAGATCATTCTTCATGGCAGGAAATTCACCATTTATAGTTTCAAGGTTCCCAATGTCTTTGCTTCGCATGCCCCATGCGTGACCCACACTCGCGTGCATCCAAGGCACTTGGTGGGTGCTGCGGCCAAGCCGGTGTATCCACAAATGCGCAGACCAATGCCTGAGTTTGGAGACATTCCGCGGATTCTCTTCACAAGCCATGCTGCTGTTGGAAAGATCTCCCGCGGTGGTTGATGTTTGGGTACGGGACATGACCATCTCAAGAATCTTGGAGTAGCTAATTGGTACCTGTTCTGGTCTGTGAACAGCCAAGGGTGCCCCTGACAACAGCAGTTTGCAAGCCACATAAGATGGGTTCAATCCTGGTTGGCGACTGCCAGAGGGTGCGGGAAAACTCTGGTGATAGAAGGCTTCAGTCATTGCAATGGTGATATCTTTATGACTTCGACCATTTGCGGGTACCATGGGGTACCTGGTACCTTTGTCGATTGTTGGTGCAACGAAAAAGACCTTTGCTTACAATATGGAGAAGTGTCGCTCGAACCTGTTCCACCACCAGCAGGGCACCAGTTCGCAGGTTGTGGCAGTCCCCCCTACAGACTCAAGACTTCGGCATCCAGCTGCAGTTGGATGACCTTCACAAATAGCAATGGGCAGCTGTCTCACAGGCATCATTACCCTGGTCGCATATCCCAGCCCCTAGAGAAGCCCATGGCAAGCTGAAAAAGCTTGACCTTGCTTCGACTTTAAAGGAATCATTGATGGTCAATCACAACAAATATGGATGGCTCATTACTATGAATGGTTGACAATACAGATGATTGGGGTTACGCTCAGCATTATTAGCTTTAACCATGGCTTCGACCATCACTATGCCACTATGCATAGAAATAATCATCAATAAAGCACTAACCAGCCACAGCTTCAAACATCATTAATCCATCAATAAATCGTCGATCAACCATTCATGATGGCATTAGTTCATTAACTTCACCACTAACTTAATCATCAAAACTAACCCCAGTTATCTAACTATCCATCAATAAATAGTTTCAACCATCAACTCACCACCCTTTCAGCCACCGCCCAGGGCACCTAAAACCATAGTGCGCTTCTGCCGCAGCCAGCGCCTCGGAAAGGTCATGGATCATGCGGTAGAGAATGGACCATTCGTATAGTCAGCAATGGTCCAGTGGTGGTTAAGTAGTGGTTAGCAGTGGTGGTCATGATGGTAGTAATGCTTAAGTAGTCCTTAGTAGTGGTTAGCAATTGTTGGTAGTGGCTGACTAGTGCTTAGTAGTGCTTCGTAATGCTTAGTAGTGGTTAGTAAATGGTTAGTAGTGGTTGTTGACGAATGGATTATTCAGAATACATCATGTACGGTTAGTAAAGGTTAATGACTCGTGGCTAATTGTGGTTGATAATGGGTAATAATGGTGTTGAATGGATGTTAATGGTTGAGAATGGATCATTACGGTTAGTGATGGATGACTAACCCTCCATAATCAAAATGGATGAATAACCTCAATGGTTAACGACTCATGGCCAATGATGATGGTTAATAATTGGTAACAATGCTGATAATGGATGTGAATGGTTGAATATGGTTGACCAATCATCCATTATCAATGGTTAAGTAGCTGCTTGGTTGTTGAATATAAGGGATCATGATCAACAAGAATGATATACCAACTAACCATCTGTTATATCGTTAATGGATAATTGTGGTCAATGGATATAATTATGGTTAATTGTGGTTGGCTATGGCTTCTAAACTTATAAACCAAACTGACCCTTGTCATAAACAATCGTGGTTGAATTTGAATCACACATATATCACATAACTAAGAATCGTAGCAGGCAAAGGTAAATACCACAACTGAACTAGTTCCCTTCGCGGCCCACGGATTGCCATGCTGCTGCCTTTCATGATCTCGCCTGACCATGCGGCCGAGGCACATGAGCGACGGGAAAACAAAGTTTGTGATGAGAATCACCACACCTGGCTCGATTGGGAATCCAACCATGGTGGCATCTGAGCGCTGAAACCATGCCTTGGGGAACCAGCGCGGACTCGTGATGCAGTTTTTGCCCAAAGCTCATTCCAGCTATGGAGTTGCCAGTGAAGAGGCCTAGTCTCCACCGACCTACATAGTACACTCATACCCAATGCTGGCTGTAGAAAATGCTTAGAAATGAATCGTAGCGTATGGTCAATAGTACTGATACTGCTTGGTAATCATTAACAACAGAAGATAATGCTAGTGGCGTGGTTCTGAAGCTACCAACTTCTACCATTGGTCAGGGCGCTCCTGGTAGCTCGGCTCCCCCTTTCATACGGCCCTCAGCGGCTAGTCCTAGGTACCCCTGGGTAGCCCTGGCGCCCCGGGCACCTCCTGAGATGAACATGTTCCAGGCGAAGAACTTGGTGCCCTCGACCTCCGGAGATTTCGTGCCTTTGAAGTAGCTGTCCATGACAAACCTGGAGAGCCAAGGGCAGCCAAGCATCACTGGGAACTCGCCATGGTGTGTTCGGAGTTCGTTCGGCTACCCTAGATGAACAAACCCCAGCTGCACATGCCAAGCATCCAAAACTGGGAACTGTTCGCATTGGTGAACTGACCCCAGTGGCACATCTGAGTGATGGGGAAGAAAGCTTTGAAACCAATCGAAAATGATGCTTGAAAATGGTGAAGCATACAAAAACTGATCATAGGGGATGATCATTTATATTTTTTTGAATGGATGTAAAGATGGCGCACCATTCGAAAACTAGGGGATACTCAGCAACAATAGTAGGGAGCAGTGGTTCATGATGTTGAACGATAGTTGATGATCCGAGTCCGAGTGAATAGGTTTCACCCTGGTGGCATAACGTGGCATAACCATCCTGCTTCCCGATTTATCAGTAGGACTACGACCTAGCCGCCCTAAAGTGTCGCCCAGGTTGGCAGATTATGTGAATGAATACATGTTCGATATGATATACAGAAAAAATAGTGTCATTCAAAACAGTTCAACTTTTCATGACTATTAGTGCAGCAAGTGTTGTCAGTCATCCAACGTCATGAAATTCTTGTACACAACCATTACTGTATTAACATGCACAGTAACAAACATACCACAAAGAACATTGTAGAACTAAGATGTCGAACATTGCAGGGGGTCATACACCCTGATAACAGTTTAGCAATGGTGTAACACAGCAATAGTGTAATAATTCAGCCGGTATCTCATCATTGTGAGGGATATGAGTTGGGTGTAGTCTGGTGAGCGTTATCACATGTAGTTTGTTTCCAGGTATTACAAGGAGTAGTATCCTGGGAAGTAATCACATGCATACACATAGCATTACACAAAGTAATGTATATTCGACATACAATTGTAAGACATTGGATGTGGTGTACACGTGTGATACATTGCAGATCTAATATGCTAACTCCCAAACACCAGCAAGTTTCAAAACTAACACAAAAATATGGATCAACCATTAATGCAACTAATTAATCATAATCATATATGACTTGATGCCTGTTCCATTGTCGTTCACTATACGCTAGTTGTGCTATACACATATCACATCATTAGCCATTCCTCACCATTCCTAACCACATCCGCTATCAAACATATCAATGAACTACCCATGCAACCAACATTTCAAGACCATTCAAGTCATAAAACTAAAATAACTCACCAGAACCAACCACCAAGCATCACCAACCACTAACCATCACCAGCCACTAACCATCACCAACCCACCAAACAGGCTTCTCCCTACCTCCAGGGACCCCGTCACCCCCCAGGGCCCCCCACAAGGCGCCACAGGACTCGGCCGCGGCGATCCCCGCATTGCCCAAAAAGGCGCCCAGCAGCAGAGGCCATGCCAGGCGCGGCAAAGAGTCGGGCCTGGGAATCCGAAGAAAATCCATGGCTATAAGCAATGGTTATTACTAGTTATAGCTGTATAAGGTATTATACTTATGATTATACTGATTATAGTAATACATAGTATCCTATAATGATTACTAGTAATAGCCATGGCAATGGCTATTACCAGTAGTAGCAATGTTTGGCGATATATCATATTACTAGTTGGTGATTTTTATACCTATGTTGTAGTAATGGTTATTATACTTCTTATAATCCATAATCTAGTTGCTTATTGATAAAATCTATGGGGTATTACTAGTGCTAGCAATTGTTATAGCTATATAAGGTTGTAGTTGTAGCTATGGATATAGCCATGATTTATCAATATCTATAATCCATTCCTAGTAATAGCAATGGTTATTGTACTTATGATTATACGGGTTATATTAATACATAGTATCCTATAATGATTACTAGTAATAGCCATGACAATGGTTATCCATGGTTATTGCTATATAAGGTTATATAATCTAGTAATGGTTATTATAATTCATATTCCAGTTGCTTATTAGTATAATAGTATTGTCATAAGCAATGGTTATCCATGGTTATAGCTATATAAGGTTGTAGCCATGGATATAGCCATGATTTATCAATATCTATAATCTACTACTAGTAGTAGCAATGGTTATTATAGTTCTGCTAATACTGTTATATTGAGAAGCAACTATAATGACAAGTACATTATTCATACGAGTATCCAATGGTTATTGCTAGTAATAGCATTGGTTATTCAATCTTATATTACTAGTTGGTTATTATTATAGTTGGTTAAAGCAATAATTCTTATGTTATATTAAGAAGCAACTATAATTCAACAATGATCGAGAAATCACAATTGTAACCAAGGTAATAGTGATTACAATAGCTACAACCCAGGCTATAAACAACTATGAATTGTAAGTACTATACATGGTTATCAATCAACTAAGATAGTATGGTTTACTATGATTGATTACTAGTGTTCTGGTGGTTGTGCATAGATTGACTAATATGGTGATAGATGGTGGTTGCTAATAGATGATGGTTGCTCAGAATGATTGTGGTGACACTTACTAGCTATAGGTGGAACAGTCGGTGAATAATAGGTACAATCACGGTTATTACCATAATGGCATAATTAATGGTTTATGGTTAATAGCTAGAAGTGGTCAATACTGGTTACTCATAGTGGCTAGCAATGCTGACTAATGATATGATTAATAGTAGTGCTCAATATTAATACTAAGTCAGATGATGGTTACTGATGATTGCTTTTTCTACTACCATGGTGGTCACTAGTAGTGATCAATATAATTATCGTGGTTGTGATAGCTAGAAGCCAATGGTGATTGACTGGTGAATACTGACAAACGACAATGATCATAAGTAATGGCTACCATAGATAGTCATAACTATCGTAGTAAGCGTATATCATTGGCTATGATTGATGACGATTAATTACCCACTAGCAACTACTTACTAACAATAATGATATCTATACAGTAATGGTAATAAATGTAGTAACAGTTTGCACCTAGTAATTGCAAAACTAATCAGTTGGTTTCTACATTAGTGAAGGTAAACTACAATGCTAAGTAGTGGTAAAAAAAACTATTACTATTTTTAACTAGTACTATATAGTAATCATCAGTACGAATAATGGTAATAAGTATGATAGTTAGGTAACTTCGTCATGGTAAGTGCGACTGATCAAACGGCAATAGTTGATCAATTCAATATTCTAGTTGATAATGCACTGATGAAGCAATTTGGGTAAATCCATGATCTACGAATGGTTGATATTGGCTTCTAAATAGTTGCTTCTAGCTAGTAGTTCATGGATAAAAGCCAATAGCTAGTGATGGTGGTTAATAACCGGCAAAGAATGGTGGTGAGCCACATAGAATCATGGTAATGCAATGATTAAATGATGGCTACTAGCGGTCAATAGTAGTTGCATTGACCATGTGATATAACAATAGATTGATGCAAATAAAATGATTGTCAATAGGCTGAATACATAAGTTGATGAACTAGGCTAAATGTCCTATAATGATTGATCATGATTGGCTAATATCACCATGTTCACCATTCGTAACCACCAGTACCCATTAGTAATTTGGAATAATTTGGTTGATAAGGTGTTAACGATTTACTGGTTAAGCTAATATGTGGTTAAGTACCAAGATCGATAGACTATTCGTGAAGCAATTTGGATTAATGTATTATGGTGATGTCATGACTAAATAATGATTACAGTACTAGTACTGCATCTTAGTTGCTGATGGCTTTCTAAATCATCTTTGCTAACATTGGATCTATAATGGCTGATCTTGGCTCATATATGACAATTCAATGGTTAATGATGGCTCGGTAGCGGCTAAATTAAACTGAGGCACTAGTGGCTAAATCATGTGTTGGTCCCATGGTAGTTGCGAACCTTCTTCGGGCTGATCCTTGTAAAGGATCAGTGAGATATACCCAGCTATTCAATGAGCCGCAGTACATGTAACTGATGTGGATATTAAGTAATGGTTATTGATGATCATTGATGGTTATTGATGATTGTTGATGGTTATGTTATGGTTATTGATGATTGTTGATGGTTATTGATGGTTATTGATGGTTATTGATGATTGTTGATGGTTTTTGATGGTTCTTGATGGTTATTGATGGTTCTTGATGGTTATTGATGGTTCTTGATGATTATTGATGGCTTTTGAAGTTGTTGATTGCTATTGATGCTTCATTATTCTTAAAGATGGACAATCATGGTTGATGGTTCACATGATGGTTACGTTGATAGATTGACAAATGTCTATGACTGCTCCTTGATTCATATGGTTATCGGCCAAAACCCTGTATACGTGGTCAACAAACATACTACAAATAAGCATATAGGTCTGTTGGGATGTCAACTACTGCCTTGACCCATACCCAATTTCATTTATGAGGCCTGATTTTTTCCCAGCGCCGCCAAGGTGCACCAAGCCATACCAGCTGCCCATGTCTGTCTTGGGCTGTCTTCTCAGCAACACATTCCTCATCCGGCCGTGGCATCAAGGGGCCAAGCACCAGGCTGGTGAGTTGACGGTGGTCGTCCCTGGAGCCATGCAGAAACTACAGGAATTCGCCGTGGTGTGAGGGATGGAGATCACCACCCTGTGTGGCATCAGAAATCAAAGCAAATATTAATATTCATGTTTTAGGCATTTCCGATCAGAAGCTGAATCTTGTTCGATCATACTATGGGATCCTCATTGGTCAGTGCGGAGTATTTTCTGAGCTTCGCTTTTGCTCCATGTTGGAGCAAAGTAAAACTGCCACACCGCGAGAACCAGAAATCTGAGCAACAGCTTAACTCCGCCCAAAAACTTACCCAAATTAGTTCCAACGAATAGATCCATGACTGCAAGCAAGATTTCCTGGGAACCACAAAAGAACCCATTCAAGAGCTGGACCTACTTTGAGCTCTGTTCATTGACCATCATTTCTGGCTACGCAAGGTTAGTGAAGGACCACGTCCTAGAAATGATCAATATTTGCAGCCCGACCTTCCAGGTCCAACGATTCTGGTTTAGTTGCAACAAATCCGGGAACAGCGGTGCCCATTCTTATGACAACTTGCGCAGTGCTTGCTATTGAGGATGGGGTCTATTGGCTGGTGCCATCCCCAAGAAACCAGCCAAACTCCCAACAAAACCATGAGCAACTGATGGTTTGGGCCAATGCTCACGTGGTGGTGCTGGCTAGCTTTCACACAGCCCCAGGCCCTGTTCTCCCGCAACTGCAGCAGGCGGCGGCGATTCCGCCATAAAGCTGAAAACAAAGGTCCAGTTCAGCATACCTTAGCGTTCATCTGGGGATCCATGGTCTCGTAACCCCCAAAAAAATGGCATCTGATCCTGGTTATCAACTCCCAGGCCGGTGGAAGGGTGAGCAAGTTGGTATTGCACAATAAATTACCAGTTTCAAGAAATGCTGGAAGAAGTGAATGATAAAGATCAACAACAACAGAAATGATGGTAAAATCAACCTGGGAAAGCCTTGGGATTGACAGTGAATCGCTTCTTGGTTTTCAAGCATTGCCTGCTTGTCGTCAATTTTTGTTGCTTCAACATGTTGCGGCAACAAACCCAGCTATCCCCAACGAAAGCACCGTTGCAGGGTTTCTTGACAATCTTGGATGATATCACCTTGGTGCCCCTATGCACATTGCGGGCTCAGCATCAACTTTGAAGAGGTAGTTTAGAAATTGGCTTTACCCCAAGTTCCAAGCGTTGTCTCACGATTGTTTCATCTTCAACTTGCTCTTGCGTTACCAGTGTTTCCTGCGGGTTGGAAAGCCTCAGGTGATGGTTATCTTCAGCCAAGCTTGAGGAGAAATGCATGCTATCATCTCATCTGGTTGCAACCAGCAACCATCCGAATATACAGAGGCCCCAGATGACTTCCCATTGAGCTGGGCAACCTACATTTATCACTGGGACCAGCATATCGGTACAACATATCTTTTGAACAAACCATCAACAGCCATCAAACAGCCATCAAAAAATGACCATCACAACCAACCCCATGATTTTCCCTTGATCAACACACCCGACCCACCACAATAAACGCAGCTCTGCCGCTGAAGGCCGCGCAAATGCGCACGGCCGCGGCAAAGCCTTGCGAACTCAGAGCCTGGCAATGCGCCAGCGTTGCGCATCTTCCTGGTGAATGCTTGGAAGGACAAACTGATGGTGAGTTGATGGTGTATGGCTGATTGATGTTTGTTTATGATGGTTAAATGAGGCTCAATTGGTGGTGAAATGATGGTCGATTGATGGTTCTTTGATGCTTAATTGATGGTGGATGCTGTGTTGAAAACTACTTGAAGCTTGATCATGGTTGATGATAAATCATGGCTTCTTTATGGTCCAGCCCATCATGCTTGGCGAATAATCCAAAAGTGATGGGCTGTTTGTAAAGTGGTTCCATGGTGACTCATGATGGCTGATCAGCCGTTCATGCATGACATCTGAATCGTGGCCACCGTTGCGGTCAACAACGATAGAGGGATTATGGTAGACGGAACATCGAAGCTAGGTCAATCGGAATATATTCACCTGTACATAAACCATTGTAAACCAAATCTGCTCCGTATGCTGTGTAGACAAAAACAACTATAATATACATGTGTAATTGATTCACACATGGTGATATTAGATCAAGCGGCATATGTACAACAGATACCTTGATTCAGGAAAACCAACCTGTCAACTAGTTGGTTCAAGTGACCGCTTGAGCTGTTGTCGTTCTCGTCATTGTCTTCGTTGCTGCTAATCTCTTCTTGTTGATCAAACACCTCATGATGAAATTCACATAAGGAGAGAATCTTGTTTTCTGCTGAAGAAATAGTACGGAACACCATCCCAATTCATACAGCTACATGAGTAGCAACACGGATGATCGCCCAATTTATGTACCAACACGGAAAGCACCACAGGGGTAATGGCTTGATCGTTCCCTTCTCCACTGCTGGGCGCCCCCCACTGCACCCAGCACCGGGCCAATCATGAGCCCCAAAGCAATGCTGCCTGAGCCGTGGTCAGGACCACAGCTGTTGTTGCCCTATGAATCCACCAGCCATGGGGAAACCGTTGTCTCATCAACTCAGGGACCAAGACGTGTGTTGATCCTTTCTGGTGGGGGAAATAGTTTGTTGGTTGAAAATTTTGAGCCGTCTCAGGCCAAAGACATGCAATAGTTGGTTGCCATCATATGCTGGGTAGTCAAAAATTGTGCTTCAACCAGTGACCAACAAGCATGGCGAACAGCGCTACTAGCTAATGATGGTTGACATTGAAATTGTTTTAATATCCTAAGCCCCAAGCAATTACTTTGTACTTGGTTGGATCATTTGATTCACCCAACCAGTAACCACTTAACCACCTAGGTGCATAATCCCATGCAACCAACCAGGTTCATGTAACCCTTATAGCAACCAGTGCCATTCAAAATCCCGTGGTCACAATCAACCCGCCCAGTTTGTTGATGTTCGTTTCATAGCCCAGTGAATGAAATGAAAAACCTCGCCTAGAAGCGGGCACTGGTTACCCATGGTTGGCTGGGCATGGTTGTTTTCATACGGATACCATCCGGATGACACCAAACGCCACCAGGCGAAATACCAAGCTATGTAGCCGGCCATCTTTTCTTCAGATGGAGGTACCCAACCTGGAACCCTGGACCGAATGGTGTGATTTCTCAACCTGGACCCATGTTTGTTGCTTTTCATCAGGAAAATTGCTGAGCTACCGCCCACTCTACAGCCCATTCTTCGTCTGCCGAGCCTGAGCTATATGCTAGTCGCACAGGCCGGTCCTGCGCGCCAAGTAGGGGAAGCTTTCAAGGGTTTCTTTTGCCCATGGAGGTGGAGTTGGTGGTGCTGCTGCTGGTGGTTCTCCTTTTTTGGTCATTTTCCATCGTTATGGACCCCCAGGTTACTGATGGCAGCCAGTGAGGGATTGGGATGTGGACCTCTACACCTGTGGGCTCCCAGAAATGTTCGGAAAATCTACAGGAAACCCCAATGATTGGTGGCTTAAAACGAGGGTTTCCTAGCACATTTTCCCCAGTGATGGACCCATTCAATCTAAATTTACCAGGCAATGATCGCCAGGCAACAGCAGCGTCGGGTGCAAACCACAGGAGACTTCCCTGGCTGTCAACATCCCATGGCCGGATGAAGTATTTCGTGCAGGCAAAAACCGAACGAAACCACAAGCCTTGTTTTGATATTGATAGATATTTGGCCTTGGCAAAGTTTGACGACTTGTCTATCATACCACAAGCAAGCATTGGGCGTCGATTTACATTGGTGTCTAAATCTTCTGTTTGGTCTGAATGCATCATCATCCAGTAATTAATTATCAGCCCACGAGCGCGAATGACCGTTAAAAAGGGTTCCCATGATTATGAATCATATAACTAAAGCATCAACAAACCCTCAATTAGCCATCGTTTCACCATCAATTGGTAATCGTTCCATAATTACAAAACTGTTCAATAACCATTAGCTAACCATCATCTTTCGAATCATAGATATATAACCATTAGTTAACTATCATGAACCAACCTGTTAATGATAACCATCATGTTAAAAAAACATCATTGCTAACCATCAGTTGACCATCAGTTAACCATCATTGACCTTCCCGTCCACCAGCGTGCGAGCAGCACGCTACGGCTTTTTGTGCTAAGGCAGCCATCCAGCCGCGATCCAGTCGCCGGAGCTGGTGTCCTGTGGCGAAGCTGATCCCAGCAATTCATTCCAATCTCGTAGCGGGTGTATAACAACTTGGGAGGTACAAGTGGAGTATAGAATTGGATGATCCTTGTGCATTCCTTTCAAAAAGTGAATATCTTTTCAAGATCTGAGCTATAAACTTTGTCAAGACGTGGTGAGCGGTTAAACAACTGATGTTTGATGATGACATTCTAATATGCCAATGCTGGATGATAATGCTGCACATCTGGCCCCACAATGTCCACCACCACAGGAATTCGCTCCAAGGCTCAAGTGGTTCGCAGGATCTGAGCGATGTAAAACATCGCGAAGGCCAAGTGCGCTGCTTCCACCAGCAGCGCTGCCAGATCCTCCACCTGTGATCCGGCATGGCCCTGATCCATGACCCTTGGTGATCCATGGCTCTGTGCTATGGAACCATGGTATGTGCTGACCTGTTCATGCTGAACAGTTCATGCTGAACAGTTCATGGTGAACAGCTCTGACACAAAGGTGATTGCCTTCATGCTGTTTGACTGAATCAGAAATAGTGGTTGATGATATAGTTCTCATCATGGTGGCCGGCACCAAGTCAAGTTGTAGTTGGTGGCTGCAAGCTGCGGTATCCCAAGCTATCATCTGATGACCACAAAATCAAGCAATTGCCAAAGGCTGCTATCCTGGTGCTTCAAAGCCACCAAAGATATCAAAGATTTGCTTTTTTGAAGCTATTCGCACTTTCAACCACAACAGTTTTAACCAAACACTCTCCACTTTTTAGCCACAAGAGTCAGTGCCCCCTATCCTGACTATCTTCGGAGGATTGTGAATGGTTTTTTTAGGGGACGATGACCAACAATAAGAGGAAAATATGCGGTTTGTTATAGTAGGGGTAAAACATGGTTGACTATAGGGGTAAAGAGCAGTGCATTACCCCTATAGCTTTTTGGGAATTGCGGATTACAGAGGCACAATCAGACACCATCAATAACCACAAGAATCAAGTGACCAACAATCAACTACAGGTGCAATTGATGATTCTGAATCGACTACAAGTATGTAATTATTCATGATTAAGAGAGTGGCAAATCACCAACCAAGAGTCTTTAATGTAAGGCAAGTGGTAGCTTCAGCTGGGTTTCAACTCTACCCACGGGTCACCACACCTCGCCATGTGCAACGTCAAGCATATCTTCGTAGGCACAATGGATGAAGAACCACAGAGAAGCAGCTGCGCAAATCACCTCAGTGATGGCACAACAGTCCCACACACTGTGAGAAATCCATAGCTAAGGCCATACAGTATTTATCAACCATTATCAATAACAATGGTTGTTATCAATCATAACAGGGTTTTGAACGATCATAATAAGTTTTTTATCAACCATAATAAGTTTTTTACCGATCATAATAAGTTCGTATCAACCATTGATGATCATCATCTGTCCTCAGTACCATCTATGCCCTTCGGTCAACAACGGTTGCATGCCTTGTTGCAGCTCCCCCCCCAGCTACGTGGCGTCAGGAGGCTCGTCGCAGTCCCATAAATGGCATCCAAGGCCATGGTGTGGCCCCCAAGGCCATGGTGGTTTCGCTTCTAATGATGGCTATTGCTGGATATTACCCTCTGGTAAACTAACATAGCTGGCTGGAAAATCACCATATTTCATGGATAAGCCCTGGGAAACCATCAAAAAATGGAGGATTTTCCATTGCCAGGTTAGTTTACCAGAGGGTATCCCAAAAAGTTGATGGTTTCCCTATGAACAATGCTTATGAACAGCTGTTAGTAGGTACCAGCATTCATGGACCCAGTAAGATGGTGATACATGTGATTTGTCTGGTGATTCCCAGCAAGATTCCCGTTCCTTTTTCGAAAACATTACAGTAGCATAATGCACTCATCATTGTACCTTTGCAACATGATCCGAACCCTGCACCCCAACATCCTGGAAAAAAACGAATCATCAGTTGGATGTTCATCTGGCCATTCTTTTGTGATGATTTACCCACAGCCATATCAGCGTTTCTTGAAAGAATATAAATATTCTCCCCAGTTACGAGCCAGATACTATCCTGGCAGGTTTGAGAAGGCACAAATCTGGGACATTTCCAACCATCATCAACGTTGGCTATTTATGGTGATTAGCTATGAAAAATTACTCTGGCATCGGCTGATGGGCTGAAATATTATGGTATATATACATGTAGGTATATAGCCAATCCAAAAATATGAATCCATCAGATATAATCGTCCCCACGTACTTTGGATAAAACATGTATTTGAAACCACCAACCAGCTATCATTGATTACTGACTTTATCTGAGCATTACTCTCCTGGAATCGAGTCCAGGGACCCTACATGACCCGGTCAGGCTATCCCAAGTGTCGATCAAACATGTTCATGTTTGTGTCAAGCAGTCAAGCCATCAAGAACGATCAGCACCAGCAATTGAATGATGCAGAAAGGCAGAGCTAACAACAATGGTTAGTGTCATGGGATGCTATTGTTCGGCCACTGAAACAAGAATAGTAAACATATTTATATTGATGATAACAGTGATAACAATAATAAGAATGGTTGCAAACAAGTATCATTGATTGGAGAATCATGGGTAGTGTTCCCGAATAGAATTGAAAACGGCTAAAACGTTAAGTGCAGGCAACTGCAGCAGCAACTCCTTTTGCTATGCAGTTGGCCTGTGCGGCTGGTTTTGATCAGATGTCAAACACACCTGTTCCACAGAA
The DNA here is from genome assembly GCA_009767595.1 of Symbiodinium kawagutii. NCBI lineage: Eukaryota > Dinophyceae > Suessiales > Symbiodiniaceae > Symbiodinium > Symbiodinium kawagutii. The sequence goes on from VSDK01021022.1 coordinate 223,199, forward strand.
TCCAAAAATTGACAAGTGGTGTCACCCTGAGATTCCACCCATCGGTGCCCAAGGCTACCGGGTAAGGAAGGTGATAAACGCACCACTTGTCTGGAAAAACAGCCGCAGCCACCAGGCTCCAATCAGGACCGTAGGTGGCTTAGTTTGAGCGTTTCCTCCGTTTCAGAGGAGGTCGAGCTTGGGGCATCCCAAGCATGGACCACAAAAGATCAAATTTGGAAAAAGCTTCATGGACAGGTAGACGTCTGTCCGAAGGAAAACCTTTGTACCCTTTGTGTGTCAGCTCATCGGCCCACTGGTTGTAGTCCCTCTTCATGTGCGAAGGCGCCAGTTGTACCCCTGC
>VSDK01021022.1:252521-337999 GCA_009767595.1 Symbiodinium kawagutii
ATCTCCACCACTGAGAGTGGAGCTTCCGAAAGATCCAAGGTGGTGGTACCTCGGCAGCCGAGGCACTTGGTGCCGGTTCCCCACGGCAAGGCACAGTTGGCGCAGACCAAGGAAGATGGCATCATGCCCGGGTCCTTCTCCTTGAGAGTCGACATGCCACCCCCTTTCTGCTTGGTGTGCTTGACCTTCAACATCTCGTTGTAGGCATGGGAGCGCTTGGCGATGGCATAGACCTCAAACATCTTCACCAGGACGGGAGGGGTGAGCTTCTTGTTCTTGAATTCTGACAGGAGGTCCCTGATCTCCCCATGGTCCAAGTTACGAAACCATCGCATCGCAGTTTGGGGCAGATCTTTGAGGATGGCCTCCCAGCCGATGACGAGGAAGGTTTGGTCGGCCATGTTAAGCCGAACACCAGCAATCTCCTTCTCCTTGGAAGTAGCAGTCGAAGAAGTCGCCGCCACGAAGCCCTGCAACGGTACAGAGGGTGGAACCGGATCCGTTTCCCCCTCGGTGCCCGGGGCTACCGGGGGTACTCCTTCACCGGAACCAGAGCCAGGTGCATCCGCATTCAAGCCCAGCCGGCTGATGGAGTCCTCCAAGTCCTGGAGCTGTGTGGTAAGGTCCTCCTGGGTCTGCAACTCGTCCTCGGGGACATCTGCAAGAAGGTCGATCGGGGAGGCCGGAACCTCCATCTCTTTATCCGCTGCAAACTGCAGTACCACCTCATCGGCAACGCTCGAACGAGGGGTTTCAAGCATCAGAAAGTCCTCCTCTGGCTTGTAGTCGATGGGTTCGACAATCTCCAAACTCTCTTCAGTCAAGATCGCAAGATCCGATGAAGCTCCCATAGAGCGCTCAGGCGAACGAGGCGCAGCCATGATGAAAAAGAAGAACGGGAGTACGAGTTTCAACACAATGGACTAAGCCAGAGGGGACTTGAGCCAAAATGGCAGAGCCATTTTGGCAACTATATCGACAACACATTACTTGCTCTCACAAGTTCCGAGCAAAGAAACAATTATTCATGATACTGGTTGATTACTTGTTGAGAATGGTTGGTGGCTGGATTATCATGGTTCATGATTATCATGGTTCACGATAGTCATGATTCATGATAATCATGATCAATGATGGCCACTGATGAAAACTAACACCAACCAAAACTCTCCTTTTGGATGATCATGATTATAATCTTCTGGTTGATGGTTTCAACTTTCAACCCCTTTGAGGGATGTTAGTCAACCATTTGTTAACAACTACTACTTGTAGTGAAAATAAGAAATATCTAAAACCACCAACCAGTAGCTGTTTCTCAACTATTGTTGCTCATTATCCCCTATTATTAACCACTATTAATGGCTTATAACCCCTATAAAACCCCTATATAGTCGTGGTTGATCCGTTGCTGCTAACCGTTCTGCGACTCCTTGCGTAGATCCGTCCCGTGCCGTCTGCCGCGTGGCGCAGCAGCCGTCGTAGAACCTGCTGACGCGTCGAAAGAGAACGCTGTGGTCGTCTTGCAGAGCCGAGTGGAAGAGAAACTTCCCAGGCCAAAACCTCGGGACACGATCAAACCCTTAGGCTAAATCAATGAATGGTGGACAAACCCAATGAGAAATGGTTAGTGATGGCTAAATCAATGAAACAAATGATGAACAATCCAGCAATGGTTGAGCCATCATTGGGTTTAGCCAAGACCTTGGGACATAGGGATGGTAATGATGGCGAAACCCAATGGATTTCTGATCAAACCCAAGGAGGAATGGTTATGATGGCTGAATAAGTTTCTTAAGCCATCGGGAATCCCCAAAATGGTTGGTTTATCACCATAAAGGACTCTTAATGGATCATTTGGGGGCACCCCTGTTTTGAGAAACCACCAAACGATATGGTGAAATGACGGTATTTGCATTGGTAAATCCATTAGCCATGGGTACTTATGGTCAACTGAAGATTAAATGATGATCAATTCTTTGTTAAATGGTGTGGTTAAATGATGATGAAATCATGATGAAATGATGTATACAGATCGTGAGGTGATGGTGAAATGATGATATGGTTGAGTTATGGTTGGGGTTTCATCATTGCGGACAACGACCACAACAGTAGGGAATGTGATATAACGTGTATAAAATGCTCACATATGATGGATAATGATAGGTAATGATGATCAAGCGATGTTTAAGGATCGTTCCCACTGATGGTAATGATGGTTCCCATCCGATGATACTTGATGCCTGATCTGTGATGTCTCATGGTAGCAGTGGCCTTTACAACACTTCAGAGTGGTTGGTCAACAACGCTTAGCAATAAATATTACTGCTTAAGAATAGCTAAAACATGTTCACACTAATTCATCATGTAGCAAGCGTTAGGGGCAACTTTACACCCTGAAAGTTGGATAAACCGACGATGAGACGTGCCCACTGAGTGAGGGTCGGCCCAAGCGCCAGGCCGAGCAAAGCATCACCAAAATATGGGAGCTAGCACTAGGAAATCGTTTCAATAGAGCAACCGATCTCGGCATTGACATGAAATTGTGTGTGGTTTTCATGGAGAGCAATCTTCCTACCATGAACAGGTAGTTTGTTCATAATAATCAATAAATCATTTCGTTCATTCAGTATGACCAAACATAATTAATGAAACAAATCATTCAAAGCATCATCCTTCCCTTCAGCATTGCCCCAGCCACCGATCGGTGATTTGACTCTTGGTCAACTTCGTGGTGAGCTCCTCGGCAGGTGAGCGGCGTTGCCCTGTGGGGAAGCCCGGGCTGCAGAACTGTGGTGCCAGTCATAGCTGGTGGCGCCAGAGGAATCTGCCACATCTGGGGTTGCTATAGCATCCATAACCGTCTAATTGGCTGGTAAATGGTGGTTTCTTGAAATTGGGAACCCCGAAAATGAGGGTTTCGCACTATGAATGGTTCATATCAGATGTTTTGGGGCTCCGCTAGAAACCACCAAATCCCTGCTGCTCATTATATAGATATTATCACCCAGTGAATCTAACCAGCAATCATAAACCAGGCAGTCTATTCTCACATATGATGGATGTGAATCCTTACCATTTCGGGATGACCGTCCTGGCCTGACCATTCATGGTCAGCATCAGCAGCGGCCATTAAGCATAAACGGTTATGCTTATATGCCAGAGATTACACAAATGGCCTACTAATGGTTGTAAAAATGGCAATCATCCATGGTTAGTAGGTCATTATGCCTACAAGAAACATCACTAGAGATTCATCACAAACAATGACCTACTAACTACTAACCATAGATTACATATTAGTGATTGACTATATCATTGTTGGTTGTTGATTGATCCAAAATCAAACAAACAACCACACTTCACCATGGAACAATCTGGCACCGAGAACCCACCGGCTCCAGCTTTGCGGTATCAAGCAGTGGGGTTAGACTCTGCCCCTATGAAGTTGAAAAAACCTAGGTCTGAGTCGGTTCAACCTACGCGTTTTCAAGTGGCTTGATGATAAACATCTGTGTCTACAGCTGGTTGCATGCACAAACATGTGGTCAGCAGTCGATACACCTAGCTGCCAAAGCTAATTAATGTTGATCAACAGTTGGGGTTGGCGATGGGTGGTATAACTCACTGTCACCTATGGGACCTGTGGATGTTCACGGTAGATCATCGCTAGCTGGGGCTCACTCCAACACGTAGCAACCACGGCTCAACCGGAGAAGCTGTTGACACCAATATCCAACAATCATCACCCATCATTTTATACCACCATCAATTGCGAATCAACTGCCATCACAAAGCATTATTAACCATTACAAATGAGGGTGAACGACACCATGGCTATAGCCATCAACCACCATTCAACCACTACCAAGCTCTATGAACCGTTGCTGACCATGATTGAACCCTAACATGGTTTGTCGGCTACTTACAATGAAGGCGCTTCCGTCACCAAAACAGTGCTCATGGACATCAAAAAAATGCACAATACATCTGGTTGTGGGTCAAGGGCCACTGTACCGGCAGCTGTTCAAATCCAAGTTCGAGATGACCAGCTACGGTTCGTCCAACGACGTTGGGATGTTCATGCAGAGCTGTTGGTGTCGTTGGCTTGACCCATAGCACACACACGCCTGGTGGGTGATATCGAATTGTTCATTCTTTGGCTGGTGACATCTCATTGTTGGTTTCCTTTATGGCAGCGGCACCACAGCCCGGCGATGTTCACCATTTTTAACAATATGTGCCCATAGATGCACAGATACTGTAAAAAGGTTCTACTATATGTGTACATCAATGAAGATGGTTTGTTTCGATATGCACATTGCACATCGGGTGTCACGTGGATGTCGATCTGAATGTCACTCGTCTACATCTGCACAGATCGCAAACCTCCCTCATACAGAGTGAGGTGCTCGGAATGGTCAGGCCGGGGGATCAACGGGAGCCTGGTTTGTTGCTACGCAGTGACCCCAAACGCTGAGCCTCTAATTTTCGGACGTCATGGCCCAGGGAATGTCTTCCACCTGCTATATCCCTGACAAATGTGAACTGCAAACAAACAAGTCATGCCCTTCCCCCTGGTCCGAGCAACCAAAAGTTCGGGCCAGGCAGCACTCAACCAAGGTTTCAGCTCAGCTCAGCACTGCTCAGAAGTCACAAGAAAGTTGTCAAATCGTTGGGGACAAAGCCAGGTCACCTCCAGCAGCCCCTCCACCAAGACCCAAACCAATGAAGTGTAACCCCAGGCACCCCTGCGGCTTGCCCTTTGGAACACCATGGGGCACCCTGTCACAACCAGCCGCACTGACACGCTCCGTGCCGTCCGTCCTTGTGCCCCACGATGACGGCTCCACTGTCGCGGAAGTCCTTGGCCGCTGAGATGATGTCCTGGAGCAGCTGGGATGACGGAGCGATCCTCCCAGGTGGTTTCGTAAAACTGGTGGATGGGGATGGTTAGCGATGAAAAGGTGCATAAGGCGATCTTAGATATGTAAAGAACCTGGTTAGTGATGGAAAATTGACGATTATCAACTGATCAACTAGTGGAAATGATTTTGACACATCAACTAGGTGGTTTCAGAGAGATCAACCGAAAATGAGGATGGTTGTTGGGTCAATGATTCTAAACATTCATTGCCTAACCATCGATGAACAATCAATTAACCATCCATTCATCATCAATAAAAACCATTCATGAACCATCCATAAATATCCAATTAAAGATTTATACACCATCAACAAAAATTACTGGTCGCTTACTACCATTTGGTCACTCCTGGGGGCCGCTCCTGGCCTTGCTCCCCCTTTGAAGGGCAAAGGCAGGATACCCCTGGCCCCTTTAACGGGCTAGGGCAGGCCACGCCTGATAGACCTGCGCCGTCTCCGCGGGAGTCTGGCAGGGCGCGCCGGTGGAAGACCAGTGCTGACAGATGGCCTGCACGTGGTCCTGGGCTGGAAACTGAAACGATGTCTAGGCCATGGCATTGGCCCTGGCTGATGAAAGGTGTGGCTGAATGTAGCCATAAGAGTCTTGGTGCAAGTTCGATTTGAACAGCTTAGTATCTCCATTCTAGAGTCCGCAAGTTTTGATCTCACTGGAACTTGCTACTTTGTATATCTCTTGGACTACCTGGCTACCTGCTACTAGGCCACGACAAGCTAGATTCCTTGAGTCTAATGCACCAATGCAACAGATATGAATGTTGGGACCAAAAAGATCAGAACATGCATTTTAATTGGTTCAGCGGAGGCACAATTTCGGCGGCACGTCCAAAAAATGCCAAAAGTGCATAGTTTGTTCCCTATGACACTTATGTTGACCTTTATTGCTAGGGAAACAATGATCACAAAATTTCGATGACCCAAGGACCAAAGCACCTATTCTAGAGATTTGGATCGTGAACCCAGACACCAATCCCAATTTCTACCGTGCGCCTGGGTCGACTCCACATGGTGTTTTTTCAAGTCATAGGGCTACCCCAAGTTATCATCCACTAACCTTTTGAGTAATAAACCATCCATTTTTGGGGTTCCCTATTGTGAGGGACACCCACAAGCCCTGCATCGCATGCCCGTCCTCCTCGATGTAGACCATGTTCCTCAAGCCTTCGTGCGCCGCTTCCTCGTTCCGCTGGAGGCGCGCGCGGAATTGGTGAGTCCCGATGGTCCGTTCCAGGTCACCCGCCCTGGAAGCTTGTGAATCCCATGGTTACGTCCCAGGAGACTAACCCCACGCCCTGCAGATCCAAGTATTGACCCAGGTGCTGATAATTTTCGTCAAGATATGGGTACTGCTGTCGACGCTACGCCCCACTCCCCGCCCATGTGCCATTGATCATCATTGACGTGATCATCAATGGTTGACAGTCAAACCTGACAACGATTTGCAATATGTTGGTTGATTTTCAGCATGAAGTTGATGATAATCCATTGTTGGCGTGCATTGGTGAATATTTCACAGCAAGCACAAGGAATCTGTTTTTCACGGCATTGATTATAATTACTCGCCGCAATCAGCTGAATTTTCGATGAGATCACCCAGGGCTATTCAGCCTGGCATGGATGCTATTTGCCACATTCAGCCATCAACCACTAATCAACCAGCAGCAATTGAATGACCATCATCCAATGCACCACCATCACCATAACTGACTGCACCATCTTGTTTTGCCCAGTGACTCATACCTTTCTACTTCAGCCATGGCTATGTGTCAGTTGCCACCACCGTTCACATTGCCCCGCTCCTGGTCTTGCCGCAAGTCCGCGTGGGTGTAGCGGCTCAATGGAACCAAGTTGTAGCTGGGTTCATGGGCAAAGTACAACCTGAGCCGAGCAGGACACGGTTCTTTGGGATGCTTGAAATTTTGATGGTGTTCATCATGGTTGATACTGATTGATAGTGGTGAATAGTGGTGAATTATTAGTGGCGAAGAGTGGATAATAGTGGGTAAGAGTGGTCAATAGTGGTGAATAGCCATTTCCACTCAAGCCGGCCCGTGGCATTGGCTGTCACTGGGGGTGCGAATTGGGTGGTGCCATGGATCTGTCTTCGACTGTTGATGATGAGATTTCTTTGACTTCCTGGGTCACGGATGTGAATGCCATGCAAGTTGGTTCTACTTACCATGTATTTCTCACGGATGTTGATTGTCTGGGCATTGCTGGGGATGCTTGGATTTTCACTGGTACGTTGGACCACCCTCGTAGTCAGCTCTCAATGTGCTGCTTCACAGGGGATTGTGTGAAGAATTCTCATGGTGAATGTGCTGCCCGAGGTGTCAAATCATTGGGTACACGTGTCAATGTGTTGGTGCCTTTCCCCAGTTTTACTGTGAGTGAGACTGCGAAGATTCAATCCGCCTGCCTTTTTGCTGGTAGATATGAGGGACTGCGAAGTGAAATCAATGATGATGAGAAGTCAATTGCACCCACGGAACTGGATGTGAGCGATGTGAGCATGAACTTGTCTCGCAATAGCTCTGTGGAAATGATTGAAGTTTTGCCTCAATTCCACCTTTTCACTGTGAAGAAAGAATGCTCTCTCTTTTTGCCACGATGCACTTGTGATTGCACAACATGGTTTCATATTGAACTATTCTCGGGTGCTTTTGCCGGGTGGAGACAAGCCACCTTGATGATGAAGGAGCTAGGATTTCAAAACCACGGATCACTTGCTGTTGAAATTGAGAGGGAAGTTGCTGAGCTTCTGCAGAAGAATTTCCAGATTCAACATTTCCTAGATGAGGATGATCCACTCTTCAAGGGTTTTGCTCCACTCTTTGTAGGGGACCACACGCATGATGTTGTTTTCCGGGGTGGTGCTGACAACCCTGGATGGATGTTGCTTCTACCATGGTGCTCCAAACTCATTGCAACTGTGAGTGCACCATGTCCACCATGGAGTTCAGCCTCTGACAGAGATGGTTTGCATGATGATGCCGGTATGGTTTTTCTCCGAACTTTAGCTCTCCTGAGGTTTGTCCAACCTGCTGCAATCGCAATTGAGAATGTTGAACCAATCAGATCTCACCGTCACTTCAAGTTCATTGAAAAGATGCTTGCGTGGATTGGTTATCGAATTGTTTGGGAGAATTGCTCTGACTTAAAGCTGGTTGCCCCCACAGCTCGTAAGAGGTGGCTTGCTGTGTGCATTCCTGTTGATTCAACCATGAAAGCCACAACCAGTTTTGAACTGTGTCAGATTCCTGGTATCTCCCTTCGCTCATTCCGATCCTTTGTGCAATTACCACCGGAACATGAACAAGAACTCACCCTGGATGAACATGCCATTCGGGTTTATGGAAACAAAGCTTTTGCAGGTAGCTTCACGAAGGTTCATGTCCCAAGTGAATTCAAGGGGCATATGCGCATTGTAAAAGCTCGATGCAAAGCGGGATTTGAAACACTTGGCACTGTGATGTCCATGTATGGCATACAGCATACTCTTTCCGAGAACACATTGAGAGACAAAGGCCTGTTCACTGAGCTTTTCTGGGGAAACTTTGGCCCTCGTTTCTTTTCACCTGCTGAGCTTGCTATCACATTGGGTGTCTCATGCAATTTTGCTTTCCCTGCCAAAAGTCACCTTGGTCATATGGTGGTAGGAAACTGTATCGCCACCCCACATGCACTCCTTGCATTGGCAGTGTTGCGTGCATACGTTGATTCAGCAATCCGAGTGCATCCAGTGGAGGTTGTGAACCAAGCCATGAAATTTCGACTTCATTCAGAAAATGCTGAGATCTTGATGAAGGATGATTTGATTTGGATAGTGAAGAAGGGCTCTTCAGTACCGGCTGCATCCAGTGGTCAGAGACCAAATGATGATGGTGGTGTCATTCCTCCCACCATCCCATTCCGAGCTGAGTATTCCTTGCAAATCAGTGGAGCATTCGGTGTGCACTCCTTTTTCCATGATGGATCCTCCTTGCTTCTGAACTTACTCGAATCCAATGGTATTGATGTTGACACTGAAACACGTGCATGTACCCGTGAAGGTGAGTTGGTTCGATGGAACAGATTGGTTGATGAGGACCTTTCACTGTTTATCGACTACTTCGATCCCCATGTGGTCAGACTGCTGGAGACTGGAACCTCATGGTTACTTGCACTGCCGGTTTGGTCGGGTCGTCAAATTTTGGGGGCCTTACCTGAGTTCAGTCGTTTTCAGAACCTGAAGTGTCTCGACATGGTTGCGAGGGAAATTGATCCAGAGGTCGAGATTGAAAGGAACGACATGGTGCTGTTACTGCCTCATGTACCAAATTTCTCCACCGAATGGAAGATTGAAGTTGATTCTGCCCTTGAAAACAGTGCCTTTGACTTGCAGTTGAAGCTGCACCTGCCTGAGGTAAGACGTTGTGCTTCATTCCTGCAGTGTAGAATCTTTGGACCTGGTGCCTCATCTACTACTTTGCCCTCCTTGGAAGCTATCCTGAACATTTTGAAGCCTGTGATGTGTGCATGCCGATGGAGTTGGGAGCCGTGTGATGATGAAAATCTGATCCTCGGACACCTCAGACCAAATGATGACGATGCTGCACCCTCGTTGAACATTTGCTTTCCAATGCTGCGTGCTGCTGTCACGGGTTTCCTTGACAGTCTTCGTGATGAGGCTGGAATCCAGATGAGAGTCAAGTATGATGATGTGCTACTCTGGGAAGGCCATGTGAAACGCAATGCTAAAGCTGACAAACTGGTGCGAGCTTTGCAAGTCATCCTGACTCACCTTGGATGGGGCCCCTCCTTCTGGGCTTGTTCAGGAAAGATGTTTGATTTCAAGGTCACGGTTGATATGCTACCATGTGGTGATGATAATGTGATCAGACTCTTCGGCATGTCCAAGCGAACTGGTGGAGGTGGGAAAATTGATGTTTGGAAAGAATGCAAGAGCTTGCTTGGGAAAGAAATGATCCAAAAGGGCTGGCAGCTATCCTCCTTGGATGATGTGACTACACAGTGGCTTCAGGCCATTGGAACCAACAAGGTCTTTGCAATCATGAAGCAGCAGCTTTCTGCCGACCAACGTTGGAGATCATTGACTGAAGCAGCCAAATGGCAAGGTCTCCCAACAACTCCGGGGGATCCAGTGAAGTTGCGAGCAGCTCGGACAATCCAAAAAGCTGTCAGACGCACTCGGAAAGTTCAGTTGGTTGAAAGCGAGTTCACGATCAGCCCTGGTTTTTTCACACGTGAAAATGATAGTGACCTACCCATTTTGACTGCAATGGGAGTTAACCAATCAGGTGTTTGCCTTGTCACGTGGGAGGAAGCTCAGCAGTGGATTGGTCGTTCATTGCCCTTGATTCCCGATGAATTGGCCATCATTTCCTTTGTCCGAGAGGACGTGCCCAAGGACGTGATCAATTTTCAAGAAGTCACGTTCCCAGCGTTGGATCGTTTTGGACGACGCGTTCTGTTGAAAGGGATGCTTTGGCAGCTGGGGGCGAAGTGTGTGAAGATGGTTTCAAACAACCACACCATTGTTGCTCCGCCGACTCTGGTAGTTGCTGTGACTGTTTGGAAAGATGAGTGCTCACCTTCACAATGGGAATCCATTTGTGTCAATCCAGTGAAGACAGTGATGAACATGCTTGATGAAGATGATCCCTCGTTGCAACCTTCGACGAATGTGCTCCAAGTTTGGGGGCGTTCATTTCGTGATGAGCGTGTCAAAGTTGAGCCTGCTGCTGCATTGTCGGTGCAATTCCATATGCGCATATTCATGTCCAAAGCCGAGAACTTCCTCAAGTTGAGTGGTAAACATGCTGCATACTTTACTCCTAAAGATGATCAGCACAAGTCTCATGCAAGCTGGGGACTCATATGGCTTGGGGACAAAGTTGATGCTGACATAGCAGCTGGAAAAGCTACTGAGCACAGTGGCCTTGCACGTGCACGCAACAAATATGCCCTGAGAGTACGTGCACCAATCATGGAGCAGATTGTGAAGGAGGTTCGTCCCAACAACACTGAAGGTGTTTTCCCAACTGCCTTCTTGTTCAAGCTTGAGCCGATTCCTGTTGGCATTATTTCCTCCCAGTTGGTTGCATGGGCTGAGCAGTTGAAATGGAAGATCAAGGTTTTGAAGCGACTTGGCCAGACAAGTTACCTGGTTGGCTCACCAACTCAGCCACCCAGTGAGTTTCTCAGCCTCAATGGTCGGCCACTTTTGATCAAACCAGTTGAATCTTCGAAGACACATGATCCGCTGCCGGCATTTGTTGCTGGTCCCAAGCAGAAGCCACCACCACGTGCTCCTTTGAGTGATCCAAATGAGGATATCGATGATGCTTGGGCTGCTTATCGCATGATGAAGGGATTACCCACTGGACCGCCATCCGTTGCTGCACCCGCCCCAAGTGCCAGTTCCAAAGCCATAGATGGAACAGTCCAAGCCAAGTTTGCCGAACTTGAACAGAAGCTGCTCACTGTCGAAACCACAGTGCAACAAGTTGCTGCAGATTCTGCTCAGGTCACCAAGCATGTTGAGAATACCAACCAACGGCTTACTCATGTCGAGAAGCAGATTGGTGCCATGCCTCATGATTTGATGAAAGCAGTTGAGAATGCCATGTCCAGAGGGATGAAAGCCCAGGAGTCAAGGTTGGACAGCAAGTTCCAATCCATTCTTGACATGTTGAACAGTGGACAGGCTCCAAAACGTGGACTTGAACACAGCAAACCCGACAACGATGGAGATCAACCGATGGAAAGTCCCGTGAAAGAGCCTGTGCAAAAGAAGTGATCCTGGCTCCAATTTTGTTCCAAGCATGCTGAAGATTGCGGTCTGCAATCCCACCAGCATGAATAATCATGCGGAGACCTTCTCCAAGATGCCTTTTGATATTGCCCTTGTTTCAGAAACAAGTGCTACGGCCATGATGCAAAGGGGACTAACCTCTAGCTATGCCAAGGTTGGAATTCGTACTCTTTGGGGCCATCCCGTTCCGCCTCAGAGAGTTTGCTTAGGGGGTGCAGAATCCAAGAGAGGTAATGCGCTGGGGGTGGGTTTGTTAGCGAGAGACTCCATTTGCTTGAGGCCCTCTCGTGATGTTATTCCTATCCATTGGGATAGTACCTGTCGTGTCATGACCAGCTTTGTGCACCTGCCAAACTTGCTACTACGTGTCATTGTTGTTTATGGGGTACAGCACTCCGCATCACAGGCTCTTCAGAAGAACTTGTCCCTTTGGCACTTTTTGCTCGAGCAGGTTGCAGCTACTGATGTCCCGACAGTGGTTGGAGGTGACTTCAATCTCCGACCCCAATCCTTGGAAATCTGGAATGATTTCCGTGCACTTGGGTACAGTGAAGTGTTTGAAACATTTTATGAAAGATTTGGTACTGAGCTCCCACCAACTTGTGCTGGAGCCACTCGCAATGATACTTTGATCTTTAGTCGCCATTTGATGCACACTTTTTCTTCCGCTTGTGTTTTGCAGGATGGATTCTTTCATCTTCACGATCCTTTAGTTGTGTCTTTCCAAATTGATACTTTCCAACATGTTCGTCGTGCTTTTGCAATGCCTTCACCTTTACGTGACGATGTTCTTAGTTCCGGCCTCTTTCAGCATTCACAAGACACCCTCTGGGATGATGCGGCCTCCCATCCCAGGGGTTTGATGCTTAGTGTGAACGATACGGTTGACCATGCTTGTGCCACCAAGTGTTTTTCCAATATTGCCAAGATTTTTGAATCTGCTTATGACAAAACTGTTCTTGATATTTCTGAACATTTGTGTGACCCTGTTGCTCTTGAACTCCGGGGGAAGAAACATGTTCCGAGAATGAAACCAAGAAAGCCACAGAAACTCCAGCCCAAGCAAGCCCCATGTCGTGCCAGAAAGGGTGACTATGAACCACCCTGTGAAACCTACAATGTTGCTCACACCCAAATGGTGAAACAGATGCGTAGACTCCAAGCCTTGACCCGTCGTATGCAGAAGTGGGAGCACCAGTTTACTCCACAACATGTGGAAAACCAGAATTGGTCTGAATGGTTTGCCATCTTGTTTGCTGATGCTTTCAGACCTTCATTTCCACTGTGGTGTTTGCAATGGAATCTAGTTGATCATTGGTACCATGATTTGCCTCCAGTGTGGTGGCTCCGTGATCTATGCAAGGCCCTTCATTTGACCATTGATGGCATCATCCGAAGAGCTGCTGAATTTCGTAGACGACATTTTCGTTTCAAAGTTGATGTGGACCAGCTTCATTTTGGTGGTGCTATTGTTGCAGCAGCTGTAAAGCATGGTTCCAAACCTAGACCTGTTGCTTTCCAGGTTGAAGACTCATGTCAAGCGACCTTGACTCGCTCAGCTGGGAAGTGCAAACCTACTGTGACTATTCCACGATGCAATTTGGATGTAACCAAACCTGCACAGATCAACGGGTCCGAGGTGAAGTTGTCACCTTTGAGTGAACCAGATACCTTCTCTTTAAATACCTTGCCTTCAGGTGTGGGTGCTCACTTTGAGATCACACAGAAAACAATGTCCAACTCACCCGACAGAGTTGCTGCTGCATTCTTTGAGTTTTGGGCACCCTTTTGGCTTAGAGATGACGAACATGCTATCTCCTCTGTTGAACCCTGGGAAACCTTCTTGGGCTTTGTTCGATCCACGCCCCAGCTTGATGTTGAATGTGACGATAGTCCCCATACGCTGGCTGAATGGACCTTTGCTATCAGCAAAACTAAACCTGAGACGTCACGAGGCAGTTGTGGCTTTTCACAACCTGAGTTCAAAGCTATGCATCCTCGTTTGCTTACTGCCTTCATTGACGTAATCAACAAGTTGGGACAACTGGGCTTCCCGGAGTGGTTGATGATGGCCTTTGTTTACTTGGTGCCTAAGACTTCACAGGCTGTCGAAATTGCCGCCATGAGACCGATAACTGTGTTCAGTCTCACCTTTCGATTGTGGTCAAAGGTCGTTGTGAGGCGGCTCATGCTCCAATGGAAGAGATCATTACCTGCTGCAATTGTTGGTGGAGTATCTGGGCGTTCTTGTTCCCAGTTGTCTCTGAGCAACTCTCTGAAAGTGGAAAGAAAGCTCCAAGTTGGTTGTGAGGCAGGTGGCTTCTCGTTGGACATTGAAAAGTGCTTCAACGGTTTTGGTCGGGTACCTTTGGTGGAGCTTTTAAGATATCATGGCATGGGTACGACAGCCTCTACTGCCTGGTTGCACTCACTTCAACGGATGTCCAGATGTGCTGTTTTGCTTGATTCGGTGAGTGAAGCACAGTACGCCTCAACTGGTTTGGCAGAGGGTGACCCTCTTTCTGTTTGTGGGATGATTGCGGTTGGTCTCACTTGGTACCGATTAATTGTGATACATGCTGATGCTGACCCTACTGTATTCGCCGATGACTGGAATTGGTCCGCATCACAACCTAGTCAGCATGTCCGTGCATTGAAGCTCACAATTCAGTTTTTGCAGTCATTGCGCCTTAACCTGGACCCGAAGAAGAGTTGGTGTTGGGGTACCTCACCTGCAGCGAGGAAAGCATGGTTGGATATCAACAATGAAGTTGTGGGGTCTCCTATGTATTTCCGCATTGCGCATGCGGAAAAGGTGTTGGGGGTCTTTATGCATTTTGCTAAGACTACGCATCACGGTTGCTTGGGAGTGCGGTTGGATGAAGGTATCAAACGGTTAGAACGACTGTCCAGATTGGCACTACCTTTGAAGCAAGCTGCCAGAGCAATTCAATCTACAATCTGGCCAATGACATTGTTCGGCTGCGATATTGTTTATGTTGGCAAGAGGCATTTTTCAAGATTACGTTCCATTGCTGCTGGGGCTTTGTTGAAGAAGACCGGTAACACCAATGTGCATTTGGCTTTCTCTGCTTTGACTACGCATGTTGATGATCCCTTTCTGTATGCGCTCCTGAAATCGCTCTGCATTTGGCGGAGATTGCTGACCACTGATGAAACACAGCGTGATATATATTTAAATGCTTTGATTGCGAGTTCAGATAACCCCAACCATGCACATGGCCCTGCTGGTGCCCTGAAGTGTTATCTTGCCTGTGTTGGTTGGAGCATTGACGAGCATGGTGACATTATCGACCATTTGCACCGCTGTTTTTCATTGATTTCAACTCCCACTGGGGTGATTCTCTCCCGAATTCGTGATGCCTGGGATGCTGTGGTTACTGACACGATTCGAACACGACATGGCTATGAGAACTGGCCAGAGTTTGATCTTAAAGCATCCGCGAATTTGAAACTGCCCGAGGATAACCGTCAAGCTGCTAATACTGCGAATCTTCGGTGTGTTGGTGCACTTTTTGGTAACCAGCGAGAGCAGTGGCAAGATAGTGATGTATGGGATTTCCGGAAGTGCCCTCTGTGTGGGGAAAGTGACTCCCGTGCACATTTTCCCTATAATTGTACTGCAATTGCCGACCTCAGAGCAGAATTTGATCGCACAATTCAAATTGCTGTTCTGGAGTTTCCACACTGTTGCTTGATTCCAGTGGTACATAAACATCCGAAGCTCCAAGTTGTGACTTATTTGCACTCTCAACGTGAAATGCCTGCTCCATTTGATCTCTGTGATTTTGGTGACTTTAGTGACTGCACACCTCATTTTTTCACTGATGGTTCTGCTGCGTTTCCGAAGATGGGTGGTCACCTTGCTGGATGGAGTATTGTGCTTGATACACTACATGATGATGCTGAGCGAGCTGCTGCTGTTCAGGCCTTACATTCTTATGATACGGATCCCACAAGCTTGATGCCTATTCAGGTCTCCTTGGTGGCGGGTGTACAAACAATCAATCGTGCTGAAATTCAGGCTATTTATCAGATTTTTCGGTCGTGTAATCATGCTGTCATTTACACGGATTCCCAATGGTCTATAGATCGCGTCATTGAGATTCAGGAAAACCCAGATCCTGCTTGCTACACTTCTTGTGAACATTCTGACATTTTGGTGGCCATTTGCCACCTAGCAATGGTTAAGCCTCTTTCTGAATTTCGGTTGGTCAAGATCAAATCACATCAGAACATTGCTCAACTGGATTCATGGAGGGATATTTATGCTGCTTTGGGTAACCGTTTTGCTGACAAAATGGCGAAGCGAGCTGTTAGCAGGGATGCCTCGCCTCTACATACACTCTGTTGGCAAATTGCAGAATGGTATACCCAGCAAACTGCAATCCTGCGTGATTTGCAAATCTTTCTGGCTACTGCTGAGGCCAAACGTTTGGATGCTTTTGACCATGGAACAAATGCACAACGGTTTGAACGTGAAGGGCGATTTTCAGTCGAACATGCTATCATTTGGGACCCACCTTTGGTCTTGTCTCCTTCACCCTCGACTGTTCCTGATTTTCTGCTGGAGTGTTTTACACCTTCACCTGGCTCACTCAAACTTTTCCTGGAATGGGCCGCCTTGCTGCGCTGGCCTTCTGCTGATGATTTCTCTGGGGGAATCAGTTGGTACGAGCTACTTGTAAATTTTGTCTACACCACTGGATGTAGGATTCCCGCTATTTTGGAAAGAGGGCAGTCCTTACCTGCCTACAGGGACCACGCGGTTCACTTTGATGCCTGCTTACAACATCAAACTGTTTGGGATCATGTGCGATTCTTGGAAGCTTGTGTGAACTTTGTGAAGCGGTTTACTGGCATTGAGATTTTTCCCTTGGAAGGTGTTGGTAAGAAGAGATGGTATTTGGGCATGTATGGGTATCAGAGCAAGATAAGTGGGGTTGGTCGTCGCCCTGCTTTACCTTGTCAACTTGAACATGTGGCTTATCTGAAGACACTCGTTTCTGCCTCGGAACTGGCTATTCCCACTGCTTGTATTGATAGTCCTGTTGCTTCTCGTATGGTTCTGGATTTGGATTTGCTCCCTCACAAAGTTCGTTGTCAGAAGTACCGAGCCCTGCTGTATCGTGTTCGCACTCGAGGCCTTGTCGACATCACTTAATTGTTTAACGTGACAGTGTTTTCCGGTCGCCTCACTGTTACTTGTTCTCTTTGTTTTGGTTGTGGGCCCGCTTACGAGCCAGCCTGCTGCCTGCAGACTCTTGGAGTGTCCGCTGCGAGGGAGGGTCAATAGTGGTGAATGATGGTGAACAATGGCTGGTACTTAATAATGGTGAATACTGGTGAATCATTGTGACTGACTATTGATGAGTAGGAGGCCAATCGATTCACTGCCGTCTTCAAAGGGTTGAGAATGGCTTACCAGTGAATAGTGGTCAGATGCGTTAGCTGGTTCATCATCCATCCACAGAAGCTGTTGATCATTGAGAGGCACATACTGAATCTGTCATTCCAGGGAGAATGGTTTGCGAACTCACCGATAGATACCTCGGAGGTGTTTTCATCGTCATCTGGCGCAAGAACCAACCATAGTCAACGACATATTCACGGCGAGTTGCTTAAGCTTACCCCAGTCAATCCCATTCATGGCTTACAAGAATTGCAGCTATAAATACACAAGGCATTGTCGAGCCCAAGTGGATGCATTACTGCTGGATTTGGATCACCAAGAGGATGACCAGCATGATGTTTCATGCAGCTTTCCATTCCCAAAGTGCCCATTCCTCAAGACTCAACACAAATGAAACTGCTTGCCATGCTTTGGGATATTCAAGGGTCCAACAAAATCTCAAGCATTAGCTGGATACATCTAGATCTGGCCCATGTTGTCATGCACGTACGATCATAATTGAGATGTGGCTATGGGTCAATACCCTGTACCCCTGGTTCCCCTATCATTAACCATTGTTTTCCCTACGAAATTGTTGGTGATTATCCCCCATGAGTTGGTTGGTGAATATTGACCCAAAGCCATGTCGCCAGTGACATCACGGTGGCTATGGATGGTTCCTTCAAACGACGCCACTTTGGCACGGTTGGAAAGACTTCACCTCTCAGTGCAGTAAGTGCCGCTGCCAAACATGATCCTGGAGCATGGCAATGCCAGGGGAGCGATCATAGAATGGTCACCTGGGGTTAAGAATCATAGGTTGCATTTGCTGATAAACAGTTGGGTCCGAAGTACCTCACCAGTGTGAACTAGCCCTGTTTCTCCCGGTGGCTTCAGAGCAACGATCTTCACTCAACCAAACAGTAGCATCCATGGGAAAAATCGCCCCGGTTCAAAAAACGAGATTGTTGAGTTGCTGCTTTGGTTGTTTTTCAAAAATAGGGGTGCACCCAAATGCCTGTTTTATTACCGTCAATTAATGACTAATATTGGATGATAACTGGGGGGTACCCCTATGACTTGAGAAACCAACATTTATAAGCCATCAACGTCAATCTTCATCGTCTGATCTTCTCCACCGGCTCCCCCAACAGCAGTTCCCGCCCAGAAACGAACAAATGAATGCTGCAATGGGAACAACCTCAGTGGATGCTAAATGATTTGCTCCTGACTCCCTCAACCTGGCGCTCTAGTTCTACTAATGCTAGTGGTTGATCACGTCTGAAAATGGCTGAATTATAGGCGTTGATACTGATTACTGCAAGCAAAGTGAGAATGCTTGACGTTAAATTCTTACCAGCTATAAAGTAATGATACTTTGTAATGAATGAAGTTGATGATGGTTGATACTTTATCAACTGGTTGATGAATGGTATATTACTACTTTAAAATAGTTACCAGTTGATACTGGTAGTTGATGATGTTTGATGGTTGATGCTTCGACTCACTCCGGGTGCCAGCACCTGGCGCTTGAAATACCGTTCAACTGCGGAGTTGATGATTCTGATTGCACAATCACTTACAGATTTCCATAGTGGATGATCCCTAGGAACCATTTATGACCGTTGCCACAACTGGTTGATCTTTAACTCATGGCCTCACTTCTCAACTTGAAATTCCACCACTCCACCACCAGAATGATCCCCTGATCACTCCAGTCAAGACACCAAGTAGGCGAACCAATCCTTGGCGCCGTCTTGTTCCCGTTGGAGGGTCTCCATGACCAACCCCGCGTCGAACCTCGAAGGAGTTAGGACGTCCAGCACGAAGTTGGAGGCCGCATGCAGCAAACAAATGGTCAAAACCTGGGCGTCTGCGCAGTTTTCGGCTCCATGTTGGGATAGGTTCACCAGCAGTTCCGTACCCATTGGTGTGGTATACAACTGGTGTTGATCCATCCCCAAATGTCTCGAATTCATCGCCGGTGAAAGGGCGGAGAGCCCATGGGATCGCAGAATGGCTTATGATGGTCACTGTAGCCAGCAATCATTCCTGGTTGAGGATCGTCGCAGGAAAGTCCTGTGGACATGTCTCCCCTCGGCCGTTTAAGCATGACCAAGTGATCCCTGATCGGTGGAATCCAATCCGGCATGGCTTGGTGAAGCCCTGGTATTCTGACAGATTGGGTCATTGAGAACCAGGATTCAATACGCACTATGATGGGACTGATGGTGTCACATCCAACAACTCACAGAGTACTTTGGGATGTGAAGTGAATCCTTTCCTCCGAATATCAAAAGTCAAAACACCTCAAGATGCATAGATATACTACTACTCGGGGGTTCTTGTGGAGTTAAATTTTTAATGGAGTTAATACTTGGGGGAATCATTACTGCCTGTTTGCTCAACATGCGGTTTCGACCAATCCCAATAAGATGGGTAATCCTAGCCTTAAGAAGGCAGAATGATGTTGCCATGAAACATCATCAGAGCTTCGCATATCCCAAAATCACGTCGCAAATGTTCAGGCCGCTGAGATTAGACTCAACCACAAGGGTTCAACAAGTATAGCAGTTTCAACAAGGGTTCGAATCAAGTCGCTGTAGATCAACCTTTGAAAAAGAGAGCAATGAACATGACTCGGTTCCTGACATCAAACGCTAGCCACGTGCTCCCGTTCAGGGCCCCCCAATTCATCGTTCTTTCTCGCGACGGAAGTCATGGAGGAAAAATTCAACTGGCAGGTCCTTCCAAGTATCGGGGTTTCCAGTGCTACCCAAGGGACGTAGAAAATGGGTTCCCTGGTGGCACGATACTCCTTGAACTGCATGACGGCCCCGTGGTGCAGGAGCTCGTAGTACATGCGCTGAATCAAAATCATGCTTCTCGCCTCGGCGTTGGCGGTACCTGCATGGAGAGTGAGTATAAAGCAACCACAATCGACACTGATACTATAGTGATATGTGTTCATTTGAAGCGATATTGAAGTATCATCATTCTATAAAGTGATGAATAATCATGGTTGATCTGCTGATATGAACCATTAATTCATCTCAAAGAGACTAACCATAGATATCACCATGTAATACCATAGGATCAAATGTTGAATCCCTATGGTCGATGCTAAAATGGTTGGCTGGTCAACCTCCTTGAGCTGTCAAAATGCGCGAAATTGGGTCGAACATCGGCTTGGCCCGCTCGCATGCGCAATGGCGCGCTCCAAGCGAGCTGATAGCCATCAGTTGGATGGCCAGTGTGATTGCTAGCAGTGAAACTAAGCCATGGTTGTCACCCAATGGCTATTGGTTAGTGATTTGCTAGGGTGATTGTCACTAATGGTTGATGCTTAGTGACAATTGCAAAGCCAAATCCTAGCTCTGAAATGTTCAATGCGAACTAGTCATGCCGTAACCACTCTGGGATCATGTGGGAGCTGGCGCCGGCGCACGCCAAAGGACCAAGCTCATGGAAATGAGGATAGCCACCAGTGGCAGGAAACGAATATAGGCTTTGGTATATTCGCAGAGCCAGAGCTCCCACGTCGGCAGCGTGTTGTGGTAACACTTCATGATGTAGCGACGCCTGACAGAGAAGGTGCTGTGACAGAAAAGTTGCCGGCCGACAACAGTGGCAAAGAACAGCAATCATAAGATGTAACCAATGTCAAGAGTGGCAATGCTTCAAGGGAGAAACCTGGGGTAAGCTTCAAAAGGTTTGGTATCATGGCACCGAGGAGTGCTGATGACAATGATACAGTTGATGGAAAAAGCCCAGTAGCGATTGCGGTAATCCCAGGCTATGGAAAACTACAGGAATCTTGCAGCCGGATGAGATTCAGCAGCTCGAGCCGCTTGGCTTGCCTAAATAAGACTTGGTAAGCCACAAGGAACATGGAGATGATGGGGTAGCCGACCACGCCCAGCGCGTTCCTTGGTTTTCCATGAAGAAATGTAGGATACAACACGGGCTTTGCAAGGTATACATGCGGTTTGTGTGTACCGACATAAAAAAGGTACGGTTTTGTGCTACAACACATGTAAATATGGGCGCATGTAGGTCTGTATGCATGTGTGTTTGCAAATGTGAATGTATCTGCACTTCTAGTTGTATCGGTACGTGCATCTGTACGTATATCTCAGTACCTGCGAGGTTCCACTCTTGCGGTAGGTAGGTGGCAGCAATATGCCAAGCAATCAATTGAGCAGTCTTCAAAATCCGGTGTCATGTCATTGTACTGGTTGATCCAGTTGCTATTCACAGCATGTGATAAATAAATATATGTGCATATATATATATATATAAATCAAATGATAGTGCCCACTCAAATGATCTGATCTAATCCGATTAATAAGAGGGCCATGATTGCTCATAATCGTCCATGGTTAACAATTCTGGTGGCTATTATGAGCGAACTAGTTGATAGACTTGCTAATCAACTAGTCACTATGTTCAGCCATCAACTAATTGTTTTTCTAATCGTAGTTTACAAGCATCAATGATCAACAATTCTATATAAACCATCAACATTCACCAGCATTAACCATCATTAATCATCACTAACATCACTAACCACCATTAAGCATCCTTCACCATCCTTCACCATCATTCAGCAACATTTCGCAACGGGCCGCATCCAGGCGACCCTCGAAACCCTACCTAGCACTGAGTGCGACCCTTGAGGTCATGGGCTCACGTATGTTAGCTGTAGACATGCTAACAATGGAGTATCACTGAGTATCACTATGATAATATTATGATTATTATCATGATGATGGAGTA
This sequence comes from Symbiodinium kawagutii, assembly GCA_009767595.1. NCBI lineage: Eukaryota > Dinophyceae > Suessiales > Symbiodiniaceae > Symbiodinium > Symbiodinium kawagutii. Next base: position 274,472 of record VSDK01021022.1, read on the forward strand.
TCACTATGATAATAGATACATTAAATGATGATAATGAATTATGATGATAATGAATTATGATGATAATGATCAAGTTACACTATGTTTATTGATATTCAGAAACCACATGTCAACCACAACAACTGGGGCATGGCCAACCAGGTCCCCTGCTGGTCGCCTGGAGGCGCCAAGGCACCCCAGCAGCGCCCAGGGATCAGCGTATTCTTTGGCCCAGGTGGTCTGCCTGGACCTTTCGCTGGCGATGAAGGCCTCAAGGTGTGGCGGTGTCGCCTCCCAGGTCTGCAGATATAGAAATCAGATACAAATAATTCCCTTTGCATGTAAGATATACATCTAATTACTCTAATTACAAATACATTTACATATGGACATGCATATGTGTGTGTATGAGTGTCTCTGTATCTTATCTTTTCACTTGATTATTGGGAAACATGGATTCAAAATCAGATGTGGCACACCAGTCTACCCTCGGAAGCCATGAATATGGCTCCGCATAGGCTCTCCTATGACCAGCTCCCTTCCGGTGGTGCAAATCCATTCCTTCAACCTGTCCGGACCTGCTATGCTGGTCGCCCTGCTGTGGCTCGGTGAAAATCATTTGATGGACCAAGCCACTCATTTGGCATACCGCAAGTTGTTGATTCAAGCGTTAAAGACGCGTTGAATCAAGTGTTGTTTGAACAGCCATGGTACGACTTTGAGACAGCATTTGCACTCACAGGACTCCTGATTGGATTGATCGTGGTCATGTTCATGGTGGATCATTGGGAATACTAAACCTCTAGGAGTGTTTCTTCTGTGGGGAAGGAGATTAGTTACCCTCGTAGGAAGCAGAGATTAGTCTGTTTGCTGATGGTCCACAATCAATGTTTCAGAATTGCAAGCTATTGGCTCTGGCGCAAGCGGAGTATCACTGGGCGCACGACGCCAAAAGCTATACTCCTGTGGCTGTGTGAAATATCCCCAATCATCCCAAAGTAGACTAAGAGCAAGTACCAACCAGCCATGGTTAAAGCATAGCCATGGTGCACATCACTAACCAAGTATGTTTGAAGCTGGTGTTGACACCTGGAGGTCCCTGAGACCCAACGACCAGTGACGGTGGAGCCATAGTCGGTCTTCGACGCTGCGGCCAATGGTGTTGAAGCAGCAGAACCGGCAGCACTCTCCGGCATGGAATCTGTGGATTTCTTCAAACTGGCCCGGCAGGGCCAAAGAAACGAGCAGCTAGAGAAGCTAGCGAATCCGAGGCGCACTGTGCAGTGCTCTGTAGATCATTTTTGGGATGCGGATGGGTCTAAACCTGGGAAATGATATGACTTTCACTTTTTGACCTACGGCTTCTTCGCCCTGGTTCAGCTGCTGGGATAAGCCATCAGCACGCTATTTCACAGCCTGGATAGGGGGGAGTTATGGACCTACGGATCTCCAGAATTCTCGTGAGTACAAAATGGAATGCCTCAGGCACATCGCCAAGCCTACAAAACGTAACGACAAGAAGCTAATGATCTGGCAAAACCACTGGTGGTTTATCAAGAGCTGGATCTAACATGATCTAACCCCCAACCATCTAATGCATTTGGTCAGAACCCTCCTGATAGCTCCAAATCGCTCCCCTTGTAAAGGCCCTTCAACGGGCTAGCTCTAGGTACCCCTGTGGGATGACAGTCCCAACGATCTGCGTATTTGCACATCTTAGTTGATCTCACAAATCCGTGTTCACAAGCTTGTCACGCATCATCCTCGGTTTCACCATGCCGCAATGCCCCTGGCTTTTTCTCATTTGAACTTGTGTCATTGATACCTGCCTGTGGTTTAGTGAGAGAACTTGATGCGCAGTGTGATGACAAACCCAGTGGCTCGATATGGTCGACTTGTGGCCTCACTATGAGTGAGTCGCATCACCCGTTGTGCTCCTGCACAGTTTCTCGGAATCGCCAGCTGCAAATGACCTGTCGCCTAGACACGATGAGGCTGCGCGGTGATAGGTTTGGCACACGCGCTTGAGCCACAGTGACAGTCAATGGGTGCGGTCCCTTAAAACACTGGGCAGTTGTGGTCGGTGAATAATGATGGTGAATAATGCTCATAGCAGTTGCACCAACACTTTCAGGTGATAAACAATGGTTAGTGTTTGAGCATGATGGTCAATAGCACTTGCACCAAGACTTTCAGTATCTTTCAGCCGAATTTTACCTATTAGCTATGTGATAGTGATAATGATCACCATTATCAGTAGCTATAAGTGTCACATAGCTACAGCAATAGTATCCATCACCATTATCAGTAGCTGTAAGAATGATCATGAGCCACTGATGATGGTCATGGACCCACCACTGGCCCACGCTCGGCTGCGTGGGACGGGTGCGGTTGATGGTGTCACCAGATCTTACCCAGGATGAGCCATGAAGTAGAGTCAGTTGGCCAATGAGGTCGGTTATTGATTAAATAGAGTCATGCATGATGGTCAGTTCATGGATACTATTGATTAAATAGTTGAACCTCATGGATCAATCACTTAGGATCAAATAGTTATCCTATTGATTAAATAGTTCTGGTCAATTGATACTTAGTGTTGGTTTACGATTTCTGATTTGTAGATTTGGTGAGGCTTAGTGGGAGATCTATAGATCCACCCCCATAGGCTTGATGCTAAAGCACCACCGTTGGTGAGCAACTCATGGTGGCTCATTTTCAGAGCTGGGTCTACCATTGATGACGAGCATAGCTTGGGATGTTTGGGGGTCACCATGGCCATGGATGGATGGATACACATACTTTCCCTACCACTGCTGGTTCTTCTGCGGAATTTGAACCGATTTTCGAAAGAACCAAAACGGAAACAACAACAACAACAACAACAACAACAACAACAACAGCAACAACAAGCGACCAATGATGGTTCGGGATGGCTAATGATGGTTGGTGGTGATATTTGGTGATTTATCCCGATGATTCATGAGGCTTAGTCCAAAAATGGTGTACCCATGTGTACCCCAGAAACTACTGTAGTGCTTTACCTATGAAAAGTAGTTATCTTATTTTCGGATGGTTGGTAGGTACCACTTCTTACCACTATTTATGGTATTCAATTACTAGTGAGCACTGACAGGTGGACTGACCCTGCTCCTCTTCTGCTGAGACTTGAGCGATGTAAGCGTTGCACACACCTGGTGCAGGCGCTTGAACTCGGCGAGAAGCAAGCTCCGACGGGAGGGACGTCACCAAATTAAGTCAACCGCAGGAGTAAAAACCAACATTGAACAACCAACAGGTTGGTCCCAAGCGGGCTGTTTGACTTTTCTTCGAACCAAAAATCCTGAATTTCCAGCCGGCGAACCAACAACCTGGAATTTAATGCTTGAACCCAGGCGTGGGTCGATGTGCTTGGAAACCCTCTCCACCCTTCTGGGCGCAAGGTGGACATGTGTTAGGATGAGTGGCTCCAGATCTTGTGACATCAGGATGACACAAAATGAAGCCCTCCATGTACCGTGGTGGGGTGGCAAGAGGGCGTTTGATGTTTGGAGCACGGGACTAGGACTAGAAGCTTTCTACGACAAATGTGGAATTGATGCACGAGTGTGTACAGCAGATCCATGCACTTTCAGGCAAAGAACTTATGTGGGCGAAGATGCTCTTTGACTTCAAAAACAACACAAGATTGCGAAGGCAGTCTTCAATTGTTAAGGACGTTCATCCACAAGCTAAAGATAAAACCAATCAGAGATCCACTGACGGGCGAACCTTCGGTGACATTGAAATGAGGAATGAACATCCCAACAATTGGTGCGTTTTCTGGCCAGCTATGTCAGATTGCCAAACGATAGTCACGGATGTGGAAACAACATGTAGAACTTGTAAATTGTGGCGTGCTGCCAGGATCCCCCAAATGACTACAAACGCAGGGGGATAGGGGCTGGAAGCACTCGTTTGACAGATACTCGCTAGCAAGCCTTACTATTCAGGCAATGTTTTTTCAGCCCTGGTGATACTGCGGCAATTTCTAGCATTCCATCGCACCAGGACACGCCCAGACACATGCTTGTTGCATATTATTGCCATCTATCCATTGGCTTAAGATTGGTCATGGACCCGCTGTTATTTGGCTTATCGCTGGTTGGACTCCTGGTGTACCCATCACTCGGCAGCCTCAACTTGTAGCCAGGTCAGGCCCCCTACTGCTGGCTACAACTATTTGCCCCCCCCCTGTGTTGGCTAAAAAGACTCATGAAAACCATTGAACACCTCCGGTATGCTGAATAGTCAACAAGCTATCCCCATCCTGCCCTTGTTCACAACGGTGTCCGCACCTATGGTGGCACAGAAGGCACCAGCGAAAATGTAGCCAACCATCAAACAGCTGAAGCTCTCTGCCACACTGAGGATCAAATAGGCCTCGCGCAGGATCCGTTCGTACAGATTCATGAGAGTTCCGACTAATTGCCATAGGGTATCGAAAAGTGCCATGAACTTTCAACGATCAGTAACCATCACCATCACCATCACCATCACCATCATCATCATCATCATCATCATCGTCATCATCATCGTCATCGTCATCGTCATCGTCATCATCATCATCATCATCATCATCATCATCATCATCATCATCATCATGATCAGCATCATCATCATCATCATCATCATCATCATCATCAGCAGCAGCAGCAGCAGCAGCATCATCATCAGCATTATCATCATCATCATCATCATCATCAGCAGCAGCAGCATCATCATCACCAGCATCACCAGCATTCAACCATCATTTCACCAGCATCTAACCACAGTTTGACCATTCTCAACCAGCTTAACCATAATCTAACCACAATTCCACCATAGTTCAACCACACTATCTACCATTGTTTCACCAGCATTTAACCACAGTTTAATCATTCTTAATTAACCATAGTTTAACCAGTCTTAGACCTTTGGGATCTCCCTGGTTGGTTTAATCATAGTTCAACCATCAACCAACCAGCCACTCCTTCCATTCACCAGCTGACTATCACCCTACCATCACCGCTGCCCAAGGGTCCAGAGATTCCGCCGCCAGCGCCAGCAGGAGCACCTGAGCCGTGGGTTGTGATTGATCGTCATGGGGGTTGCTTCACAGCTCAACAAGTTCGGGTTGAACAATGGTTAAGCTATGGTGGTTACATGATGATAATGATGATAATGATGATAATGATGGTTATGGTGGTCAAATAATGGTTGATAGGTTGAAACAATGATGGTTGAATGATGCTTAAACTGTGGTTGAGCTATGGATAAGCTATGGTGAATGGAATCGATGGCTGGTTAATTGATCATTCAGAATGGTTGAGAATGGTTAAGCTATCGTTAAGTGATGGTTGATAGTTTGTCGATAGCTGGTAGGTGGTTCGTGATGGTGGTCAAAGATGATGGTCGACCAACCATGATGATGATAATCATGGTGAATCATTCGCTGGTTGTTATAGTGCACAATTATTCTCAGTGATTCTTAATCATTGATGATGATTGACAATGATGGTTGACAATGGTGGTTGATGACGCATCATCATGATGCTTAATGAAGGTCAACAATGATGAGGTGTTTGGTGATACATGGTGCTTGATGGTGGTTCTTGATGGACAATAACAATGGCATGGTTAATAGCAATGGCTTAGTAACAGTAGCATCTAGCACGACAACCATGGTGAATGATGCTTGAAAAAGGCCCGTGATGGCTGATGGTTAACGATACTTCATCATGATTAAGATGCTGGTTGATAATGGTTCTTCGTGGTTGGTCACGTTTCATGACAGCAATCATGACCAATAATGATGATAGTAATTAGTGATCTTCATAGATGAATATTCATGAAACATGGTTTTTGGTTGTTGATGGTAAGCGAGAAGAAGCAACAGCATTGGATCTATACGGTATAGCACTTGTTCCTTGACATTCTTGGTGATAGCATATCCTTGGTGGCCCGCCCAACAAAATCCCTGGGTTTATGCTCGTTGGGATCAGCTGCACCACCGTTTGCACCCAGTCATCTCGCTACGCAGCTGGTCCACCATGATTCACCGCTGGTATTCATTGTGATTGACCACTACCCTCTGGTGAACTAACCTGGCAATGGAGAATCCACCATTTATAGCTGATTTCCTAGGGTTTTCCTAACCAAATGGTGGTTTTTCCATTGCCATGTTAGTTTACCAGAGGGTAATGATTGTTCTTCCCTGGTCCTCCACATACCTTGTGAGACTGCTCAAAATTGGGCTGCTGTTTGGGGTTCAAACACCGACACCTCGCATGGTTAATCATCAATTGATATCATGATTGATATTCATGATTTCTTCATAGTTGGGACATGGCATTTGGACAATCTCGGGGTCAAGGGTTTAGGCTTCAGGGCTTTCGAATGTGTTTTACGTTGTGACAAACGGTCCGAATGAAACACTTGGTGTTGACGATCCCGAGATACCACGGTATGATCTATGATATTTCTAGCACCTTACAGGACCTCAAATCTGAAAAGTCCAAGTCTAAGATGTGGACGCTTTTCTTCCTATTGAACCTTCCTGGACATGACGGGATATGACCACTGTTGAATTCCGTGTCAGGCTTCTGTATAAAATATGTATTTGCATATGTGATGCATCTGCGCATGTATATGCGTATGTATCTATGTATGTCTGTTCGTCTGTCTGCATGGATGCATGCACGCATGTATGTACAAGCATATATCTAAATGTAAATATATACAGTACAGACTATAAACTATGTACTTGATCCTGTACAAGCACGTCTTGAATTTAAGCAAGGACAGAGTCCATACATTCCGCCTACAACAAAAGCAGGGTCGGGTGCAAGAAATGCAAATTCAGCCATATTTTTCAGACAGGTATTGGGTATGGGCCCAGCTTTTGGGGCACATCATTGCAACTCCAAAGAATTTTCCACCATGTCAAGTGTTGCCCAGCTGGAAACTAACAGCTTAACACTCGCAATTTGACCCAGAAAAAACTGATCGCCCCTGATCCAGCTGTTACAGTACTTTAGTTTCCAGGAGGGGTCACCCGAATCAACCCCTAAAGAGTCGGCTTTGTTTGACCATCGATTCCCAGGGATGCCTCGCAAGGTGCGATCACTACACAGCCGCTACCAAAGCACAGGGCGTCGACCGAAGCGGTCTGAGAGGTAGCCCAGGATGGGCGTGTTCAGCGCTTGGGCCAAGGAAAATGCTGCCTCAGCACCCAGCACTGGAGTTGTTCCAAGTGCGACTCCTAGTTCATGTCTTATATAGTCAATATTAGTCAATTAGATCCATTGAATGCCCCTATTAAGTCATTGTATAGTCGATCAGATCCGTTGAATCCCATATTAAATGATTGTAGAAGAGGTAGTTTTTGAAAACTGGCCACCAAAATAACTAGCCACAAGATCAGCGCGTGGTGATACGTGGTGTTGGGCGGCTGAGATCTAGGGAATTGATGAGAGGGCGGTGGAAGGTTTTCCAAACTGGGAAGGATGAGCCCAAAATCAACAACAGCAGCAGCAGCAACAACAACAACAACACCAGCAACAACAACAACAACAACAACAACAACAACAACAACAACAAGAACAACATCGACAAAAACAACCCTTACTTTTCATACTCATCCGCGATCCGGTGAGTCCTACCCACTAGATCACATCTGAAAAAAACCAAAGGGCTATTTACAGGATAGTAAATGATGATGGATAGTTGGTTCATTGGCGAATCATTGGTGGCCCCGCAGCAATCATTTCTTGTGAGCTCCTTGGATGCTTGGAGAGTTGCTTCGCCCCGTGGCTTCTTTGCTTGGCGTGCATGCGCCGGTGTGACATGAGCCAGGACCAGTCCGTTCATTGGTGCCAAGAATGTCTGATTAGTTGGTTGGTCGGTTGCTTAGTTAACTGGCAGGCCTGTCAGGAAGGGTTCCTTAGTTCAGCCCATGACGCTTGCTTTGTTCGTTCTTGAGTTCCTTGGCTGCTCGGCTACCAACTTGTAATTTTGTGTTGGCTAATAAATCAATTCAAAAAACCTTGGTAAATAACCTTTCATCACTAAGCTAACCTCAAAGTCAAGTGGTTCCTTGGTCAATAACCAGCCAGCTAAACCACCCTTTGGTACGTTACTCAACGGAAAGAATTCGTGATGCCTAACGGGTTTCTCTATTCGCAGATCGTGGTTTTCCAGCCATGCAGGTCAGCATCGAGGTAACCTTTAGTTTTTTTGACTATTGGTGACCCTCTGACTTTGGGTCATTTGTTGGTTGATAACCTTGGCTAATAACCTTAGTTGAACAACCGCAAGGTTTACAACCTTTGTTGACAACCTGGGTTAACAACTTTGCTTAATAACCTTGCTTACTAACCTTGACTCATGGTTAAACACCCGCTTTCCAACCAACCTTTTGTCAGTACGGCGGTTTCCTGGTTGCCCCAAGGGGCTAAGGCCATCCCGATGTCGTGCACTTGCAACGAGAAGGTCTTGGCCAGGACTGGAACGAAGGGCGCCTTGGGGGTGCCACGCCCTGGAGGGCCGAAAGGGTTGGGGCATGGAGTCATGGAGATGTGTCGAAATGTCTATGTTGTATGTAAATATGGATGTCAACATGGGTGTGCACATATATGTGTACCATGTTGGGGTGTAAACATGGGTTCGATTATATATAATGATATTTCAATCACATTCAAATGATATTCCAAATATAAGAACAAATGCGGTTGAAAGTTATATTCACATTTAGAGAGAGAGAGAGATTTACATGCAAAAGAGTATAGCATGTGGACATGTTGTATATTTAGTGGTATCATGTAGTATCGATAATCAAAGATGTATATCACGCACATGCCATAGCTGGATCAAGCCGCTGATTTTTTCCGAAGCCTACACTGCCTGCATCGGATGGAAAGCCTCCAGCCAACCAGCCAAAAACCAGTCATCTACCAACACGAAGCTGCCACTTCAAAATCACAAGGCCATGTATCAGCCATCAAAAATCTGCCGACCATCTGGCACTTCAATGTGAACCTCTGCCAATTTCGGTGGTGAATGCTTGTTTAAGACATTTGGATATTCAAATTGCCGGTACACGGAAGCACCAAACCACATCAAAGTCATCAGTTGTCAATGGAAAACCCACTTTCGCATGGATCATCCAAGGAAACTGTGGACAAATTCTCTCTAGCACGTCGTTTTGGGCGAACTACTTCCAGGTAACTCTCAATTTGGGCGAGTGGCCACAAATGGTCTACGGTCAGGGTCTTATTGATTCTCTCTGTAAACATGATTATGACTCGTCACATTGGCAGTTTTTGTAGACATGCTAAGAGCCCGTTATACAATTTCCTTAGTGAACATCATGATGATTTGTGAATGGTAGTATAAACATCATGACGAAACATCATCAATGATCATTATGATCATGTCCTTCGTAGACATCATTTTAGTAAACAAACATTTGGAGGTGCTTAATTTATCACTGGATCCTAGAGACTTCCCTGGATGAACCACATTTTAGTAAATAGATTACTGGCTGATCATTGTGATAGTAGATCATTACGCCCTTAGTAGATAGTAGACTTAGTAAAGATTTGCATCTGGATAACTGGCTGATCCTAGAGACTTCCCTGTGCTCCCTTGGAGGTCGAACCTCCCCCGTGTTCGCTGCACCGCACCGGTCGCGCGGTTGGCCAGGGCACATAGACACCGAAGCCAAAGGCGTCCATGAAGACCTACGGAGAGCGAGCGATCGTTGTCTGATGACGAACAAATTCGTGGTGAAGAAAAGATTGGGTAAATGGTTGTTGAATGGTTATAATGGATTAATCAATGGATATAATGGATTATATGGTTATAATGGTTATAATGGTTATAATGGATTATATAAATGGATTAAATGTGGATTAATATCGATTCCCATCAGTTGATTTAAATGGTTATTTGACATATTATAATGGTTACTACAATAACCATAAATGATAAATGATCAGAAAATATAATAGATGATAATGGTTATGATGGTCATAATGGATTATATGGATTATGATAATTAATGGAATATATTATGGAAAATATCGGTTAATGGATGAAATGGATCAAATTTGGATTAATATTGATTCCCATCAGTTGATTATCAGTCAACTGATGGCGCCATAATGGATGAATGGATTAAATTCATGGACTATATTTGGAAACTCTTAGTTTATAGAAAATATTGGTTCCGTCATAATTCAATTCGTTGTGAATGGAGCAAAAATCGGGTTTATCAGTTCGTGGGTTAATGGATTATACTGGGAGACTGTGGTCAATTAATCATTAATGGAATGGTTAATGGATTATATGATGGTTATGTAATGATGCTAACTAATTCGTGGAATTGACCGATTTCTTGACCGATCAACCATCGTTGAATCATCTGGAACAATCAATTGGCCATACCCAATTCTTCACCAAGCACTAAGCATCATTAAATCATCTTCAGCCATGAATTCACCCATTTGGTGGTTTCTCAAAATCGGGGTACCCCTAAATCATCCATCAATAGTCATTTACAGCAATAAACCAACCATTTTTTGGGTCCCTTATTTTGAGAAACCTCCATTTCTTCACCAATCACTCACCATACCCATGGTTGGCTCATGGCTCATCCGCTCGCCACTGCTCCCCCTGCGCACCACGAAGTAGCACGCCAACAGCGACTGCTGCCGCACCTGCTCACCTTGCGATGAAGCGATGAAGCGATGGGAGATGGTGGACCATGAAGTGGATCAAGAATGGTTGATGATAGTGATGAATAATAATAATAACAATAATTAATGAATTATGATTGGAATGAATGATATTGATGTCAATAATGGTTAGTGATAGTTCATCACAAAAATGATAAACAATAATGATGGAAAAGTGACAAATATCGATTGAAAAGTGATGAATCGGATCAATAATGGTTGATAATAAAAACGTTACAGTTATCATAATGGTCAACAATGAATATCATAGTGATTATACTGGTTAATGATGAATATAGTAATGAATAGCAATGGATACTCAATAATGGTTACTATAATGGTCAATAATGAATAATTGGACATCTTCGACCATGATTGATAAGGTCAATTCATGGTGATTCATCGAAATAATGGCTAGAACTAATCTAATCAATCTTACCATGAGTTAGAATTCACCGATGAATCGGTGATGGTGATTACAAGTGGTTCATAGATGGTCGACGAATGATGGGTCAATTTCCACGTTCACGTTCACACTGCATACAACAGTTAGGCTATGTACATACCTGACGATTGTAATTGCTGATGAACAATCATCTGTTCAGGGCTATTAGGCTATGAGTCATGAATCCACTTCGTAGCAATATCATAACTCATGTTCTAAGTAATTGAAAATCTTCGCCTATCGGTAGATCTTATCCAGTTCTGTGAGAATGAATTCCACCATGAACTAATCCATAGGCAAGTCTCTTTGGGCACCAGTGCGCAGTGCTAGTGATAATTCACCAGTTCATGCTCTATCATGAGATATCAAAAAGTTCGTAATTCTCAAGTGGTGAAGTGTCCTGTGGTCAACAAAATGGTGAAACTGGTAGCTTGAATCATTTGGGATAACTATGAAGAGATTATTTATGGTTGAGAATAGGCAAGAGTAGCGTTTAACTACTGATTAATAGATTAAGAGCAAAGATAATAGTTGATATTGGTGGCTAGTAGACGAGTGGAGGTGGTTCAACTCAACTCCTTGCCGCGGACAAAAATCCATCATGATCAACAAGCATTTGGTATCCTTGGTCATGGCTGACGGTGGTTTTCACAGAGCTTGCTGATGATCAAATCGTGACTAGTCGCGGTATATAGCAACTAGTCGTGGTTTGAGAACAGCAGCAGCCAACGACTTCTATGCTATTTCCACTATGTACTACCTCCCCCAACCCTCACACCGCCGCAGGTCAACAGGGACGAGGGTGGTTACCTTGGGGAGGAGGGGCCGCTCATATAGATGTAGAGATATATGGTTCTGGAAGCCTCAATGACTGGATTTATGCAAGTGATTTCAGTAATTCTTCGACCAAGTCTCTTTCCTCCTCTTCTGGAAATTCTGAGTACCTCAGGCATCACTGCAGCTATCAGCGCCGACTCAGTCTCGAGTTGCAAAACCAAAGCATCAACAAGGAATGGTTAATGATGGCTGGTAGAATGCTTAAACCACTTTCCCTCAGACCATTCTGAGTTGAGCCAAAACAACGAAGACATCTCTATAGCAGGATCGGAAGGTCTGGATTGGAGAAGAAGCCAAGCTTGATCTTTCTTTGCACACTTCAGCAGTGGCCCAAGTGCGGATGATCCATGTTTGTTCATGGTCATTTACATGGTCATTCATGTGGTCTTTGGTAGTTGATTGATGATTAGTAGAGAACACTTCACCACAACTGGCTGTGTCACCAGGTAGTCCAAGCTAACTCAAAGATCACCCTCCCGGCTGAGCTTGTTGAGAGATTAAAAGTAGCCACCATTGTGAATATTGGTGGTTACTATTTACCTGCTGGTTAAGTATCAAGTAATCATGGTTGTGGTTCGTGGTTCTGATGGTTTACCATGATTAGCAACCCACGTAGTTCATCCACCAGTCAGTCAATCAGCACTGGGCTTCAGAGTAATTATTCAAGGTCAAATCAGAGTCGTATGCAAACCAACATTCCAACGAAGCTTCTTTTGCCCGAGCTACGTCAAACGGCATGCTTGCAGCTGTCAATCACAGCCGCAACTGTGGCTCCTGGATCTGCATGGCACACTTTGGCCAATAGCTGTCCATCAGGCATAACCACACGAAGGCTCTGCAGGTTTGCGTTCAGCTCAACGGCAAGGCGCTTGTGTGTTTCCCAGGCCAAATCTGATCCACGTACATTGAAGCGTAGCTTTTCTTCCCCAGCCAAGTTTGAACATACCAATACGATGGCATCACCGCTAGAGTCAAAATCGAGTTGAACAGCAACGGCTCTATCAAGTGGCATGTCACTAACGTAGCTTAATCTGGGCTCCAAGGATGGAATGTCGCATTGTCCCTCCCCACTGTCCCCACAAGCAACAACTCCACCATCACTTCTAAGAAGCACTGTGTGGAACTCGCCAGCGGAAACCTGGGTGTATGACAGTCCCTGATCCAAAAGTGGAATGTTGCATTGTCCTTCCTCATTGTCCCCACAAGCAACAACATCGCCATCACTCCGAAGAAGCACTGTGTGGGCTGTGCCTGCAGAAATATCGGTATATGACAGTCCCTCATGCAAAGTTGGGATGTCGCATTGTCCCTCCTCATTGTCCCCACAAGCAACAACACTGCCATCACTCCGAAGAAGAATTGTGTGGAACATGCCTGCGGAAATATCGGTGTATGACAGTCCCTCATCCAAAGTTGGAATGGTGCGTTGTCCGTCCCCATGGTCCCCGCAAGCAACAACAATACCATCACTTCGGAGAAGCACTGTGTGGATCAAGCCTGTAGAAACTCGGGTGTATGACAGTCCCTCATCCAAAGTTGGAATGTCGCATGGTCCGTACGCATTGTCCCCACAGGCAACAACACTGCCATCACTCCGAAGAAGCACGGTGTGGCGCCCGCCTGCAGAAACTCGGGTGTATGACAGTCCCTCATCCAAAGTTGGAATGTCGCATTGTCTGGATTCATTGTCCCCACAAGCAACAACACTGCCATCACTCCGAAGAAGCACTGTGTGGCGTGTGCCTGCAGAAATCTGCGTGTACGTCAGTCCCTCATCCAGAGTTGGAATATTGCATTGCCCGTGGCGGTTGTCCCCACAAGCAACAACACTACCATCACTTCGGAGAAGCACTGTGTGCCGAGAGCCTGCATGCGTCATTGGAACCTTTTTTTGGACCCAGATCAAGTTGGAGAGAAAAGCTTGGGTCTCGAGCCACATTTTGCACCGGCAATGTGTCATCAAGAATACCTCAGGCTCCTGACCTAGTGCATGTACATGATGACTCAAAGAAGGCCTTCCATAAATCGCAGTATCAACAACCTCTTTTTCAGGTTATCCACTGCAGTATAGTCAGCTATTGAAATATTGCTTCTAAATTATGCCAGTTTGCATAAGACCATATTAAGAATCAATCAACGGGTTGTAGTTTTTTTCATTTCATAGCTACTTCAGCAACTAAACTCGAATTCATTGCCTTCCCCGAAAAGGCTGTCCACCTGTCAATCAGCCCATCAGCAAGCGCAGATTCCGTTCGGGATTTGTGCTGACCAGCACAGATTGCGAGAAACATCGAATTGTTAAACATCATTAGAACTATAGTAATCATGGGTTATTGATGGCTGAAAAGTGGATGAAACATAATTACTCATAGTGATTGAGGGCCAAAATAACACCATGAACATTTAGTGATGAAACACATGTTTCTTGAAAACATGTTTCAATCCAAGAAACAGCTAGTGGTGATAACACATCTGTTATGTTAGCATGATAACACCAATGATCACCACGAGCTGTTTCTTGGATTGAACACCTAGTGATCTTTGTTTCAAATTGCTGCATCCAAGCTAGCAATGGGGCCATGAAACAAACTATAACCAGCACCATGCCATGGTTGTTCGTGGTCGTTTAGTAGCGATCAATCGCTGACAACGGGACCCCAACGGCAATGGATGATGAGCAAAACCCGACATATGGCTGTGGGCCCCTGTAGGCCTGGCTGTTCACATGCCATAGCCATGACCAAACGCGCTCGTCGAGCTGTTGAGATACCCATTTCTTGGAGGAATAGTTATGACCCATCCCTGTAGCTGGCCCCGTACCAATCCACCAGCTTCTCGGTGTATTTCATGGCTCAAATCACTTACAACCCTTGTACAGAGAAGCATGGTTAAGCCATGCTTCTCCACTCAAATACGTGATTATCCACTTTATCATAGACCAGTTCTAGACTGCGGATATATAATGAACCCTTGCAACACCTTACAACTCTGAGCAAACTGAGACACTGAGTCGTTAAGCCATCTGAGCCATCTGAGCCAGCCTATCGCCATCAAAATGACGGTTGGTTCATGATGCAGGTTCCTAGTATAACATGGCCCTGTCAATGAACAACTCCCTATGATATTAGCTACAAGTATGTACTTGATAACAATGCTGGTTGATCAATAAACATTCAGTATTCAATGTACGCGTTAGTTGGTAAACCCGCTTAGTCCGTCCAGCATGTTTCTTTGTTTACCTCAATTGGTCAATATCCCCGGCAAGTGAGTCCTGCGCAGCAAAAAAATCATGCCTCGTTTCGTGCCGAGCATCGGAGCTGTAATGAAGGGCTTGTGATTGCCGCAGAGACATGCGAAGCCAAACGTACCTGGGATGTCAGTGCGAGAGTTGGATCGTGGCTTGCTGGAGACGGGTTAGTTGATGGTGAATATATAATGGCTCACCATCTCTGCTCCGTGGATCTTAGTGTTTGGCTCATGGTCAATGATCGGTAGTTCATAGTGATAGTAATAACAATAAGAAGAAGAAGAAGAAGAAGACCAATACTTGTACATAACAATAATGGTTGAAACCGGTGACTCGTTGTGGTGAACACAAACCAAACTGGTTAAAGTGGGACCTCACAATCACCAGGGGCCTCATTGGGGCCACCAGCCGTCCAACCTGTATTACACTGCTGGGAGTGCTTGACCCGTGGTGGTTCGGTTCAACGGTAGACACCGCCAACACAAGCATCCCATGTAGACACTGAGGAGTCCACCAGAAATCGTTGATTAGTGGCTACATCTCAAGTGAGCTAGGTGCACTGTAGTTGACTTCATGCCCAGTGCCTGCTTGCTTTTTGTTTTGCATCCAGGAACCCACTGACCATGGCGTGTGGTACTGCCCCTCATTGCAGATAAAAAAAAGCGGCCGGGAGTCGTATCGGTCTGATTTCTAGGATTCCAGCTTAGAACTACCATTGTCACAACGGTTGCTAGTAATGTTCAATCCTATATGCTAATCATGTCATCGATCCTTTGAGCACTACCCTTGCCAGTTCAATCAATACACGTTGGCACCCAGCACCGGCTCCCTTCGCCAACCAAGCAACAGCTGAGCAAAAGAAACAACGCAGCGCTGGTTTTGGGTCCAAATTTCACTCCACTCTCCAAGACCTCAAAGAGGCGCCGGTTCGTCACACCATGGTCTGCGACCCCATCTACGCCCGGTGGAGAGTGCAACAACAGGGGGGGTGATTGAAATTCGGAACTGTCAAATCATCCTGTATTAAGCATCTACAGGTAATAAACCATCCATTTTGGAGGTACCCCCCCTTTTTTGAGAAACACCCAGATATACAAATCTTGGACAAACATGCACGACTGTTTGTTCAAGCACCTGGCATTTGGCGAACAACTGATTTCTAGTGGCTGAGTTACCTGCTACAGCAATCTACCATCGGATTACCATGGGGTTATCATTTCCATTGCTCCAGCTGGGTCGCATTGCCCCAGCTGGGTCCCCTTCAAAAAAATAGGCAGCTGGCGCTCATCAGCTCACCTTCAAAGCTTCTAGACCTCCTTTTGGTCTTGCAGTATTCAACAAGCAGCCTGGTTGTAGTGGCTAATGATGTGTGGATAGCAGCTAATGATGGTTGATAACCAAGAACAACAAAAAATGACAACGACAAAGACCACAACAACCACCACAACCACAACAGTCACGATGTCGACGAGGAGCTTGACAATGCCCAACAAGCACGACAACGTGCCTACCACAACACCACAAGCATTTGGGTGTCAAGTTTGACAGTGCCATGGTACAGCAGCGATCTCCCTGACTTGCAGCTCACAATCTACCCACATGTACAAATTTGGAGAATCAAAAACAGATGGTTTGAGCTGTCGATGATGGCTAGTGCTGGTTGAATGGATAAATGATGGTTAAATGATAGTTAGATGATGGTTAAATGATGGTTGAATGATGGTTGAATGATGCTTAAATCAGTGCCAATGATGGCTCAATGGTGCTGAATGATGGCTGAATAATTGATGAATACCATTTCAGGTATCATGAACAATCCCCGTTTCTCAGGACACCTGTTCTACGGCCAGGCTGCACTCCGTCGAAGTGTTACGTCTTGCGTAAAGAGGCTCACATTGCCCGGAGCGAACACTGGACTTATCTCGCTGGAGTTCACCGGAAACAATCCTCAGCGTCAAGTTGACCACTCAGGAGCCCCAGTCGAAAGGCGACACTTGGATTCATTGCAGTGCTTACAGGTTACATACATCATACATCTACTTGATTAAGATTATGCAGGTAATTAATCCAACACCTAATCAATTGATTGAAATTATGCAAGTAGACGAAATAGGAAATTAGTTCGTTGAAGGCCATGAGGGCCTTGCATCAACAATGGAACGTAATTAATCACCATTTTTCCTTTCCCATGTTCGTAGGTCGAGGGCTGGCTGACTTCCGATACGATCCCCCGGCATCACGAAGGAGAGTTTTGCATCATCGCCCTGGGCACCCCAAAGAGCCAAACTTAGACTTGCCTGTTTACCCAAGAAAACCTGGCTAGTGGTTTCATCCCCTATGAAAAATATTCGTCAACCAACCGTTTGTGAATAATTACTAGGGAAAATAAAAATGCTTAAAACCCTGAACCAGCCATTCTTTGGGATCACTGGAGCATAGGCAACAACTCCGTTCGTTTGGAACTCTTTGGTACCAGCTCACCGACCAAGTCGCGTACGCCAACCTGAAGAAGCACAGTATCATCTTCCGGCACACACTCGTCCCACTCGCACGCTTGTGCGGCGGCCAGCACCGCATAGCACAGCCACAGGTGCCGCCACATGAAGACCAATTGGGTGCGGCAGGGTGCCCGCGCCCATGGTCACAAGTAAAAGTTCGATACCTTATCTGATGATTTTTTGAGCCAAGGAAATGGCGGTTTTGCCGTTTGCACAACAGAAGATCATGCGGAAATAGCGACGATGGAAACAACAGGTAAATTAATTGCTGTAATCAGTCCCCCAAGAACCAAAAATTTCACCCCTCGTACAGCTCCCACACCTGGTTGACTGGACCCAGAAATTCGTAGCTGCAATGGTGGCGTCTCATCGTTCCATCCCAACAACTGATCCCCTACGAAACTGCACCCAGTTTCAGTCTCTTAGTTGGGAATCTATAGGCCCAGCAGGGCTGGCGGATTATTCATATTTAGAGCTGGTTGCATAAAGTTGGCTAAGTATGGAGATATATGCAGCAACTTTGCAAATGGCAACAAACAAAATGTTTCGCCAATCATCTGTTCGCTGACCAATTCTCAAATTGATACAAAACATCTGCACGAGTCTTTGCACACCCAGCAACGTCACGACAACCACGGCAGTTCCACGACACACCCAGCGTCCCGCACGGAGCCTCGCCCGTTCCAAGAGTCCTGTCCAAGCAGAAAGCGAAACCATTTCGGCAGATTTGGTTCCCCATCATTAACCATTGTTTTCCCTATAGTTTGCTGGTTATTAACCACCATTATTGGTTGTTTAGCATTCAACCAGTTGGTTGGTGCTGGCTGTTTCACTGGAACATCGCATGCTGTACAGGATTCCTCACGGCAAGAAACAAAACAGCAAGCCGTGGTAGATCCTCTTTTCAAACAGCGAAAATCAGCAACCCCTTTCCGTTTGCTGCCTTCAACCTGGTTCAACTGATAACTGGCTGTGGGTCAAAACCCCCGTACCCCTGGTTCCCCATCATTAACCATTAGTTTCCCTTATTGTTGTTGGTCATTATCCCCATTATTGGTTGTTTAGCATTGACCCATAGCCAACTGGGGAGTACTAAAGGGAGAGGTTGTCACCACTGTCTGGGAACGGCCGCAGCACCGCAGGCGCAGCATTTTGGTGGTCGCTGCTCCTCTTCGACCAATGCAGTGCTTGCTTGCACCATGGGTTCCGGGCTGCCGTGTCGACAAGGACCTGTCTGGAAAAGAAAAAAAGTCTTAAAGCTACAAGTATTTGTTTTGAAGATGTGATTTTTTTAGATGCAAAGAACAAAATCATTTTATGATTGGAGACCTGGTTACATCTATAAAAATAAGTTGTTACATTTAGCAGTTGATGATTGGAGATCAAACCTGGACACGGAGCCATTGCGCAGCTGGGCGAAGCTCGCCTTCGGCGACCCGCACCGCGGCGGCGCTCACCGTTTTTCCGCTACCCCCCACGGTAGCTCATGAAGCGCAGGTTGATGGATGGAGGCTCATGATGTGGCTCTGTGATCGCTGCAAAGTGTGGTCAATGAACCTATTCTGTACTATCTGCTACTGCTAGTATCAATTCCATGCTATCCGCTGCTCGTATTGACAGTATCAGAATCAGCGTACAGGCTAGTATTAACCATAGCCACTCTCAAGATACTAGTATGTACCAATTGCCATGTATTGTGAATACAAATTAGTATGCTCGATACTCAAAAAAAACTAGTATCCCCACAAGTATCCCACTTGCAATACTAGAGTTCTATCCCCAGATTGATTAGCATTAACATCCTCCCTACTGCTATCATATCTGTCAATCACCATTTGCAAAAACATCCCTGCTGTCCTATCCCTCCCATTCAAAATCATATCCCTGCAAGCATCCTATCTGCAGTATGCCCTGCTAGTATCACATCCCTTCTCGTATCCTTACCAATCCCCACTAGTATCCTAACTATTCCCTACTGGTATCCTATCTGCCCATGCTGCCTCCATATCCATTGCTAGGGCAACGGTGATCTGCTAACCACTGTGACACCGCCGTGCGCCAAGTGCTGCACCTGTGACGAGAAGCGACCAGGGCGGCCCGTTCCCTGGGATATGACTGTGGTAAATCATCGTAGAAGGTTGGGTTTGAACCCCTGTAATCATAGTAAAATCATGGCTAATAATGGGTAGTAATGGTTAACAATCTGCTAGTGACCGTTGATAGTGGTTAATAGTGATTATATAACTGGGATATAAATGATAAGAAGGTAGGTGAACTAGCCCGTATAGCCATGGTTGGCAAGCATTTACCAGCAGTGGGGATGCAGATCCATGAAAATCATCTCGAGTAGTAATCCCGAGCTGAACACGCCTCACGGGTGGTTTCCACGGACCTCTACATTGGAGACCCATTTGGGGTACAAGTGGCTGCTGTTGTTGGAACGGCCATATATGTCACAAACCATTGTTAGTTGTGAGTTGCCCACAATAAGGCATCATTTCACCATCATTTCACCATCACTCATCACTTGCCCAGTACAAATACCCTCAAGCCAGCAATTCACTAGCATTGAACAATCCCTTAGCCATCATTTTACCATCAAATAACCATCAAATTATGGTCAAATGAGCAGCATTTCACCATCAATAAACCATCCATTCACCATCACCAAACCGCTGGAGTACACCCTTTTGCGCCTTGGCCGCGTGAGCCGTGGCCTTTTGCAACCAGGGCGGATTGGCCTCAGAGCGGCAAATCATGGCGAATGATGAAGACCGCAACCAGGAAGGATTATCCTTAATGTATGCCAATTAAATGATTTAAGATGCTACGATTATCATATGATGAAACTCATTTAAATGCTGATCATCGTAGAATACTTGATGGTATTAATGAACATTTCACGACGATGTCCATGTATATGGTATGGTACTTAATCATCATATGCTACTGAAATGATCTAAGAAACCACGCTGAACCATCCTTAATGTACTTAACAACATTTAATCGTCATGTGGTGGCTTCTTAAACCATGGGGGACTACTAAATGTTCTGGGTGGTTTACTACTTAAAGGCAGCTGTTGATTCATACAACAATCATCAATCAAATTAAAACTAATTCAACATCATTTAGCCGTCAAGCACCACTCAAGCATCATTCAAACATCAATCATCACTCAACCGTAACTCAACCATCTAACCATCATATAACTGTCACTTAACCACTACTCAAACATCCTTCAACCATCTTTTCACCAACCGTCAGCCATCACTGGCCACCCGCCGAAACGGGCGCAGCCGCTGGGCGCAGCATCCAAGGGGCTCGGGTCAGCCCGCCGTGCCTCAGCAGCTGCGGAGGTGGAGCGCAGCCCGCCAGGGTGATACGTTTGGGCTCTCCCACACTGCGACCATAGCGATCTTCACCTTGGAGCAGCGCCCCGGTGATGCGGTGAAATTGATGGGCGCAGACCATTGGTGGTTGATATGAGGGCCTTAAGGGATGCCCATTGGTGGTGGATATGAGGGCCTTAAGGGTCTTAAATGGTGGTTACTATGGCAATTGGTTGTGCTACCTGATGGGTATCTAGAAGTAGCTGGTGATGCGGTGAAATTAGTGGTGATGGTTAATGGTAGGGTGGTGAAGTAGTTGGTGGTTATTTGATGGTTAAATGATGGTTGATGATGGTTCGGAATGCTGGTGTTTGATGTGTGTTACCATTGTTTCTAACCATCATTGAGCATCCCAAACCATCATATAGCCATATTTATGGTGTTCATGATAGGGTCGCCAAGGGAATCGGTTATGCTTTAAAACTCACGATTAGCTATAGCCGGTTAGGCGGGTTAATATTGAGGGATAATAACTAGCAAATATAGGGAATATACCACCTTTAAATGGCTAAACGATGGGGAACCATGGGAAGTAGAGGCTCATGATCGCTAATGATCGCTAATAGTGGTGGTTGGTGATGGTTCATCATCGTCACCATGGGAAAGAGAGGTTCATTATGGCTAATGATAGGTACCAACAATGATTCATGATGGCTAGGATAGAGTTAATAAACCAACCAGTGATGGTTGATAGTGGTCGGTCAGAATTAAGAACCAACGATCATGGTATTCAGTTGCAGGAAAGATTATCCAGGAAAGTTGCTTATCTGAAATCATTCGTGGTGGTGGTTTCCCGGATTGTTTTGCTTTATACCAATTAGTTGAAACTAGGCATGCTCAATGATGATTGTTCATCATGGCTACTCTTAAGGATGTTTGTAGGATTTTTATATCATGGCTACCAATATATGATTGTAGAATAGTTCCTACTAATAATAATGGTTAATGGTAGTTGTACTGGTGGATGATGAGTAATTGATGGTTAATCTGATGGTTTCTTGAGTTTTGATTCATGATGAAGGTTCCATGCTGCGATGGTTAGATGGCAGTGCGATAGTTGGATGGTGGTTAAACAGTGGCTAGATGATGATTAGTTGATGGTTAGTTGATGGTTAATCATCGTGGCTCATAAGCAACAATGATTTGGAATATATTCGAATATGATGATGAATGATTAATCAAGGTAGTTAATGATTTTAATTGGTGATTACTGGGAATAGTAAACAATAGTGATGATCGTGCTGGTTCGTGATGGCTAAACATGGGAACTAGTGGTTATCATTGGGAGTAATATGACTAGGGAATGGTAGGGAATACCATGGTTAAGGGTCAATCATGGCTACTAATGGCAATCATCCAGGATAATAGGCAATAGTAGTATAGGGAATATGATCGCTCGTGGCACACGGGGCACGCAATCAACTTGTCACGGTCTGCTGCTATCCATAAGGGAGAACAGAGCCAAACATTGAAACATTGCTATTGCGTTGATGTTGATGAGCAAGAATTAACTTCAACATCAATCTAACAAGGAGCGACCCGGAAAGCGAGGATGGGTCACAGATTCATGTGATGAAATAGCAAGATTCCTGATCGATAATTTCCCAAATTCTTCAGGCAGAATAATGATGCATGATCAATAATGCACGGGGACATTTGCAAAATACGGTTTCAGTGACAAGTTTATCATGATGCCAGTGTGGACATTCTGCTGGTGCCCTTTTTGTCGACCCGAAAACTTGAGTATTACTATCATTTGGTCAGGGCGCTCCTAGTAGCTCCTTAGCTCCCCCTTTAAATGCCGTTGAAAAAGCTATATGGGACTCGCCAAAGCTGATGATGATTGTCCCTTGGTCACCTGGTTGTGACTCATAGCGGCTGTTTGGGGCTCCACTGGTGCTGTCTCAGCCCCAGGACTACGATGGATTTCGGAGATGTCCAAGAAGTGGCCTTGATGATAGGTCCTCAGCGCCGCAGCTGACATTTTATGACTAACTGAATAACCAACAACTAACCACATGCTAATTGACATTTTAAAAGTGATTAGTTTGGTATCAGATGGTTGTATGGTGAATGATTCCTGGGTTGTTTATTTAGCCGCTTTAGTATGGTTTCATCATCATAGGCGGGGATGTTCAACGAGGCAACCTATGTACCGTCATGGCTACTGGTTCGGGGATGGTCATCCAACTGATGGAGGAAGCCGCACCGTAGCGCTGTTCATCAGGGAATCGATAGCTGGAGCCATCGAATCCTCTCGGAATGGATCACGCAAGCAGCAGCAAATATCAAGCAGCGGGCTCATTACCTCCAAAGCATCCAATATTGACAAGCCTTCTAGTAATAAATACCATCCATGTGGCTTGGGGTCAATTATTGTGCAACTTTGAGGGTTCCCAACTATGCA
This sequence comes from Symbiodinium kawagutii, assembly GCA_009767595.1. Classification (NCBI taxonomy): domain Eukaryota; class Dinophyceae; order Suessiales; family Symbiodiniaceae; genus Symbiodinium; species Symbiodinium kawagutii. The sequence continues at coordinate 298,029 of VSDK01021022.1, forward strand.
GCCATGGTGAGGACGGTTGTGATTTCTCGTTAACATTGAAAGTATGGGATGCACCGCTCTGAGGAAAGGTCCTTTTCATGGGAAATGGTGTGATGTGCTCGTATCTGGTTGGTCGTAATCAGAGAATCATTACAGTTTGTATTCTTGAAAATAGAAACTATCTTGCAACCACCGACCAGCTGTGTTTGAGCAATACTTGTTTCCTCTCACTCCCTACAAACCTTCTTATATTTTGTGTACCGCCTTATCACTAACTAGTGATGTTCACAAACAGCTTGGGAGCAGTGACAAATGAAAAAGGATCAGCCACATGCGAACGTGGCAAGGGTAAGAAAGGGGTGGTTCAATGATGCTTAACTGATGGTTAGTGACGCTCAATCATATAATGGTAGATAAAGGATGGTTAATGATGGAAAATACCTTTGTTCCAGAATGAAATGTGACTGTTACTGTAAACGTCATTCTCTGTGGAGGGAGCACGCCAATCAAGAAGCAACCAACGGAGGGTAAAATATGTTGCGCAGAGTACAACAGCCTTCGAAAATTGTATATAAATGTTGTGACGGAAGAAAATTGTGGTTTCCCCACTGAATATTAGATTAACTTTGGGAAAGGACGTAGTATAGGCGTTCCCCAGCTATGCAAAGGAGATTGTGAGGTCATTCATCTCAACGAAAGGCTTCAGCCAAACTGCAACACTTGACCAACCAAAATGCGCAGCCAGTGTTACCCAAAACCTACAGACTCAGTCCACATCTGTTACCAGGAGTGGATGGAGGTTGAGTGTGAACTGAGTGTGCACCACCCAATCATCGCCCTGCCATTTGGCGGGCAATTGATGATTAGCGGCAGCGGTCATATTGATGCGTTGCAACAGTGGACAAGCAGCTCCAACAAGCAACAAGGAATAGTTAGTATACTGGTTATACCAAAGATCCACGGCTTATTCACCGATCCATCCGTGTGCTGCCCAGCATCTTCTTGGTGTAGATGAGCTGGCCATCTGATCTGAAATTCACGTCTGGACCTTGGTAAAGATCAAAGTCTGGTTCGACTTGGTTGGTGGATGGCGGTTGATCAAGCGACAACCGTCAGACTTAACGGTAGCGACGGCTGTTTGTTGACCCCCAGTTGAATCAGCTGCTGGTGATCTACGAATCAGAGAGAGGGGATTATCAGTATGCATCGTCCATCAAGGTTAACGACCAGGTCTCAAGACATGCAGGGTTCGATATATAATATAACCAACTGTGGAGTTTTCTTGCCAGTGATTGTGATAGGGAACTGAATATCAAAAAATGTTGATACACTAGAACTGGCAGCATCACCACCAAGTACTGCATACCACAGCAGGTGGACAAAAAATCCGCGCCCCAACCCACGGAAGACAACAAAACCCCCAGACCCCAAATCTCAATGTTCAAAATGTTCAAAATGTGCCACTGAATTGCCAGCACCTGGGGTTTGATTTGTTTGTCCACTCGCGGCAACCCTCTTTAAGCATTTCAGCAGTAAAATTTTGGGGCTCGCGGGGTGATGTTTAATGGTCAAGGTTTTGATTTCGTCGTCTGATCGTAGTTAAAATCTGTTGCTTGATCGATCCTGTGCTTCGCTTGGTGAGCCCCTCGGGTAGATCCAGATTAGCAGGAGTACAGGGACCCCTGACCCAGAGACATTAGAATAGGACCAAAAAAAAGGCAAGCCATAACCACATCATCATCATCATCATCATCATCATCATCATCATCATCATCATCATCATCATCATCATCTCCCATAAACTTCGCAGTTTCTGGAAAGACACCGCCCAACCAACCAACCAACCACCATTGTTCCCAAGAAGTTGCTGTTGGCTTTCTCCTGTTCCTGGTATGGTCATGCACCAGCACCAGCATCAAACCATCAACCCTCCCATCGTCGTCACCCAACACCAAGGGACATCTTCTCACCGGCACCGATTTGCAATGAAACGGGCCTTCGAAGGTCCTATGAGGTCCACCGAAGCTGAGCAGAAAATCGGCTTATGACCCTGGGAGTGTTATCAACCACCTACTTCACATTACTTCACCATAGGGATAAGAATGGATAACACTGATGGTTTTTCGCTTATTAACATGAAACATAGGGATAACATCCTGGTTATGAGCACTTCATGGATCATAGCCAGTTACAACAGCTACAATGCCATAAATGGATCACAGCGCAGTCAACCACCCACTTCATGGATCTTCATGTTTTAATATGGGCCATAACCAGCTACAACCGGCTTATCACAGCTGGTCACGACACCATCCCTGCATCGAATTCAGTCAGTCCTGGGTCCTATGAACCAGTCCTTAGCTGCGCGCTCGCGTACCACAGTACAGCGACACGCGAAGCCCATGGCCCATGGAAACCCCTTATCCAGCGAGGAAAGGAACAATTACAGTAGCAACTAATTATTAGAAGATAGGGGTTGACTATTAGAAGATACTAGCTGGAACTATTAGAAGATAACCACTAAACGAGCTCTGCAAAGAGATTTGTTCACCACTGCAGCCAGTTTCAGGGGCTGACCAAAGACACTATGACGATCACAAAGTCAGCTGCAAATCATGGTAAATATTTGCCAGTCACGGGGAATAGCAATCAATGAAACGGGGACAATCAACACTTGCCAACATGAGTTCATGCCGACAATTGCCAACGACATCCAACAACAACCAACCATTGCTAGCTCTTGCCAGTTCACAAGAAGGTTGCTATTGGCTGGGTTTAGCCACTACCTGCCACAGCAACACACGAACTGAACTTGGCGTAGCCTGCCTCCGATCCGTATGTACCACAGGGGGTGATGATATACTTATAAAGAAGTGCCACTACTAATTTGTTGTTAGTTGATTGTGTCTATTGTTACAGTTGTGTGGCGAGGTTTACAACTGCTTTGACTTATAATAATGACATTTTATTGAGTATGATCATGTTCAGATATTCAAGTATGATCACTCACCAAATATTTCCATGTTTTGGTGATCAGTATGATGAACGACTACAATGTGGATTGTACTGAGCGCAACCAACATCTGAGCAACCATGATGCCACTTACCCTGCAGAAACACTGCTGGCTCATCAGCTTCATGAGCGACAGCACAACTTCTGAGCCACCATTTCACCAGCATTCAAGCGTTATTTAATCATCATCAAGCCATGATGAAAACCAATACAAACCATCATGAAGAATGTTCAACAACACCATGGTGCTGCCCATCGTGAGAAGATCATTCGCTGATCAACCAGAGAAAACAATCACACAAATCCACCAGTCATCATCTGGCCATCAAGTAACCACCATTGAAGTAACGACCGTTAGAAGAATAGCGAACCATCATGAACTACAATTTCACCACTATTAACCATTTGACCAGCATTTTTGGCCATTTTTAACCGTTTTTAACCATTGACCCTCCCTAAACCACCACCTTTCACCAACGACCTCAACGCGCACCGGTGGCACGGTGGCGCCAACGACGCGTGAAACGCCGAGGCGCCGGCGTGTCCCCGGACACTGCGCTGGATTGCACTTCACCCGGGTTCACCCGACCATCCCAGCCATAGCCGCCTGGGCCCAACAGCTGAACAATGGAAAAGGGGTGAGGCTGTTCATCTATCAGCTATCAACTGGGTTAAGTATCAACTATTGACGAAACTGGTTGTTCAACTATCAACTATTGACTATCAACAAATATGTTAAACCAACTAGTTAAAAATTGTGATGGTTCATAGTTAACAGTTGATAGTCAATAGTTGATAAGTGATGGTTGACCAGTCAATAGATGGTTTTTAATCAACTACAATGGTTGTGTTTCAGAGCTTGCAGTGCATTAACTATCAGTTGCTGAACAAGAGATACCAACACGTACATAAATTTCATAGTTAATAGTTGATAAATGTGAATGGATCAAAACCAACTACTAAACAATGGGCTCAATGGTAGTTGATAATTAATTGATAAAACCTAGACAACAACTAGTGATGTTCGATATAATGTTTGAGCATAACAATATCAACTCCATACAACGATTTCTGCAACAAAACGTATGATATACAGTATATATGCTACCCCCCAAAAGGTCTACCTTTTTCGTCTGGTTTGCTGTGTTGTCACTTGTCACCAAGTTGTCCTCTGCTTATCCCTTGTTTATCCTTTCCTCTTCTGATTGTGCCCTGTCCCTCAGCTGCCCTCTCCCTTGCTTGATCCCTGTCCCCTGCTTGTCCTGTCGACAAGTTGTGCCCTGTGGCTGTCCCGGCTGCCACGATTTGTATCACTAAGTTGCCACTGGTGCTGCTCCAAGTGGCAGTGATTCTTGGCCTTCTGCAAGATCCACAGGGCCGACACGCCCACGCCCGGCCCTAGCTCCCGTCCCGAGCGCGCCGAGCGCCCGGAGAGGTTCGGGGTCGACTGCGCGGAACGCATCGCGCCGGAGGCCCACGTGGGCCGAGCCGGGAAAGCTGCGGGAGGGCGACCGGTGGGCCCCCCGTGGGAGACCCAGCATGAGGGGTGAAGATGAGTGGGTCAGTACCAAATGATCCTTTAAAAAAATCGATTCGTATAGTGGTCATATGTGGCCATTGATGATTCACGCGGGTAGTCATATATTTATGATGTGTATTGATGCTGAGATGGGTCATGATCAATCAAACCCAAAAATAGATGCTTATTCACATCCCAACAGTTGGACTAGCTTGATCATTTATGGGATTCGAGCAGCCAGGGGTGCAGGGTATCCACCGCCATATGGGTGATGGTCAATAACTATACTTAACGATGAGTCCCTTTTGAGACAAATCACCAGTGATGAATGCAGGGTTTTGATGTCACCACGGTGAGCTGCTTGTGTGCCACGATGATTTATCCACCATGCCATAGATGATTAAACAAAAATCCACTCTAAATATCATTATCATCTGTGGTATCGGATCAATGATGGTAATTGCTCCTCAGATTCCGGATTCAGCATCACCTCTGATTGTTGCAAAACTTGTTGTATCTTGGGCATCATGTCGTAGGCCAACAAATCATGATGACATGAGTTTTTCAGCTTCACATCAGAACCCAGAAGTCTTGATGGGTCGTTGGGTGCCGCGTGTCATCTGGGGTCATCAACAAGTGTCAAATGATCCTACGGAAAAGGTGCATCCATCGACAAGGGGAAACGAGTCCGCTGATGATCCCATATGTAGATTTACATGCTGGAAATGACGGGTTTGCATTTTGTAATGTTGCGGGGAAATCGATACACACATGGCTGACGCACGGGTTTGCCAAAACCTTTCGAGAACTGGTTTCACCAGTTGAGCAACGCAGGAATTCCCGCAACGCAGCTTAGTAATCCCCAACAAAACAGCTGGCAGAAGCCGCATGACACCTGATCAGCTTAGGACTTGGGGAACTGCTCCCAGCACTGGAAATGTCAAGATGAAGCCCATCAGAATTCCCATTCCAGCTGTGGAAAGTGACCCCGCCACCAGGATTTCGCTGCTGAACTGCATCCCCTTTTCTTTCCATATAGATCTATAGCTGCAAATGAATAGAGGTCTAGGCAGATGCCAGCTGTGGGCAACTGCAGAGAGAGGGGTCGGCACAGCCCAAAAGGCAAACTGTTGCAGCTTTTGCTATGGCAGCAAGGATGGAACAAGCATCATCGATCACCACTAGCCATTCATCAACCATCAATAGATAGCCAGCCAGCAAATCAACATCGCTAGCCATCACTGTCAAACGCCAAGTTCAACTCAGCCTTACTTTTTGGTTCCTTTCGTTCGGTACAAATTGGCATTTCAGATTTTGCAATACTATCACTCAAACAAAATGTTAACCCAGCCTCAGTGCAAGGTAGTTCCATACTTGTCTGTCCATTCAGTCCAGGCGGCTCTCCCAACTGTTCTCAGTTGTATCTACCATCAAATTGGTAACTACTTACCCTAGTTCCGTTCCCCCACTTGGCAATCGTTGGCTGTCCCTTAGTTTTGGGGGCCCAGTCCCTTATAGTCTTGTTGTAGAGTTGACGAAATTCGATCCATTCCCTGAACCTGAAGGAGCTGGCGTTAAAAAAATCCTACAGATGTCCTCCGCGTCCAATGACAAGTTTTCTTGGCCATTTAGTGTCCTTGAGTCAAGATTTATCAGCCATGTAGTATCCTTGAGTCAAGATCTATCAAGCAAAAGCACAATGAAAGAAAGGGCCTCCGAATGTGTTGCTTGTGAAGCTCTCGTTTCCACGCACTTCAGGATAAGCGACAACAAGCTGCATGCGGAGAAGACGTCAATACGTGACCAACTGTGGATTGAACGCGCCGTGAACCCCGCGGTTCACCTTGCTGCTACGCAAATGCTACGCCATTGAAATCTACTGCGCCTCCGAAAAATTGGATCAGCCGAACCTGAAACCTGGCCATGGGCAGCGCTAGGAAAACCTTCATCAAACATTCCAGCGAACGGATGGATAAGCCATGGTGGATGAATAGCTACAGGCTATAGGCTATAGTTATCTATAAGAAATGTCTAGGAGATTGGCCATTACTTAATCACCAGAATCTATGGCTGCTCTGCGAATCTGGGAGTCGCGGCTTTCCATTCAACCCGGCGCGTGGGATTCACTCCTTCTTGCTTGTGAACCACCATCAGCGAGTCACTCTGGGTAAACCCCAGTCATTCACCATGGGTCAATCGTCAGGCCCGTTGACACACTCAGAAGGAGAGGTGGCGGCTTGGTGGTGAAAACTGTCATACCCTGCTGTGAACAACAATGAACGCTTAGGACTTCGAGTCATTGGTTGGGATCTACAGCTTTTGATGTTGGCGACATGCACAGATTGGGCGCCCCACAGAGCCAAACCTCATGATCGTTGAATCAAATAACCATCAATCAACCATGAATCAACCATCAACAACCATCAACCCGATTATACGTGATAAATCTACCTAGATTCGTTCTGTCACCACTACTTAAACACCAGATTAAATACATGATTATACCATCTACCTCAACCCTGCCATTCTTAAACCCTCCGATTCTTGCGCCGCAGTTCCCTGTGCCTCGCCGCGCTGAGCTGTTTACTTCAGAGCCTTCAAAATGTCGGGGGCGAACCTGTGCCATGCGACACCGGGACTTGCGAATGTCGTTGCGTGTCGGTGTCGAGGCGCCAGCTGGTTTGACAATGCTTCTCAATGGATATCAATGGCGAATGGTGGTCTCGGAATGCATTGGTCTCAAAATGGTGATTGCAGGTCCTGCATGCTTGAAGAGTACTGACGGTGACGGTAACTGGTTGGTGATTGAACCACACCTATGAAAAATGTTCGTCAACGAACCATTTGATAATCACAGATTAGGGAAAATGAAAAATGTTTAGAACCACCAACCAGGCAAGGATGGTTGGTTTTCTTGGAATGGTTTATAATCGATCAAGCTGGTTGATTCTCTACTAATTTTGGAGCCAACATGGTCAGAATAGGATGAATCATCGTTCATGTGGGTTTCTCAAGCCATAGGGACCCCCCCTTATCATCCTTTACAAAACATATAAAAACAATTTATAGTAAGAAGCCAACCATAGCTTGGGGTTACCCCTATGACTTGAGAAACCACCATTTTAGAAATACAAACAAAATGGATCATTAGGCTCTTAATCTTGGGGGATACCACATGGTTCAAATGGTTGAACCACCCGTCTGATAAATAGGCCCATCAATCAACCATCCCAATGATGGATCATATATTGAAACCACCAACTAGACCTAACAAAGCCTCAAATGATCTCAATGGTATTTCATGGCAAATCAACTGCCTTTGAGTTAGCTTTACCTTTTTTGAGCTAGCTTTACTGATGTCAGCTAATAGCTGCATCTACCATGGCAAATCAATGATCGCCACCCGCCCGGCAGTTGATCCCATGGCTGAAGTCAAACTTGGCAGGCGACGAATCCTCGCCCATGGCAATCTTGGTGATCTTGCCATCCTCAGTGTAGCACATCGACAAGGTAGGTAGGTTGGTCCGTTGCTTGGTTGATGATGTTAATGCGTAGGTACCATGGGGTGATACTGGTTACTACTGGTCAATAGGGCTGCTCGTGATGGTTGATGAACAGGCTTCATCATGGTTCATCTTGGCCAGTGAAGCAGCTCACGGATGAGCCGCACCACCGCGCCCCTGGTTGATGATCATCTCACTGCAGCGTGTCATCCCGTGGTTCCCCAACCGGGCAGGGAGCACAAAAGCTCCACCCACAACGGGACACTCAACGTCACTGGGGAACCTCCCCTGACCACATGGTGAAGGAGTTGAGTTATTGGGTGTACAGCTTCTAGGATTGATAGGACCTTGGCGCACTATCCCAGTGAAATATCTGCACCTCCAAGTAGTCAACCCCACCTACCTGCAAAATGGCCATATCCCAGGCACAAAAAACTTTTGAGTAGGATAAATTCTAGGCTGTGTTATGGATGGAAAGGATGCATCTTATTATCTGGGTACCCCCAGTTATCATCCAGTTGATTAACCATACCAGCCATTACAGCTGGTATATACATATATATGTATATATCTGATAATTGCTTATAATCCTCTTGTCAATGACCAGTGTTAACCATTCTAATATTCAATGTTAACCATTGTTAAATAACCATTGTTAACCATTTGTTCTTGTTATCCCCTTGTTCAGAACCATTTATGGTAATAAACCAACCATTTAGCTGGTACTTCCCCTGCTATTGCTTATGATCTCCATGCCAATAACCATTGTTTACTATTATCAACAGTCAATAAACCAACCAAGTAGTTGTTCAACCATCATTTTTGGTTATCATGGTTGCTTATCTCAAGCCATTAATAGTATCCATTTGTCGTCATAACCCAACCATTCTTAGCATTCCAAGCACCGCCTGGGGCCCCCTGACATCGATGATCATGGCGTATCTCTCAGACCTGAACGGCAGTGAGCTACGTGAGCTACGTGGCAGATGGGAGTATGTTAAATGTACAGTGAAGTTTGCACCTCATAAATCCGGTGAAATACTCAGAAATCCGCAGAAATTGGTCCTCCGAAATCTCAGAAATCCTCAGAAACTTCATTTGGGTGAAATGTGAGATGGGCTGATTGCTGGGAGAATTGGGACAAACTCTTTGGAGAACTGGTTGGCCTGAGTTCCTGATTTGTTGCTGGTTGGGTAGCAGGGAGGGTAGCAGGAAATGTGTACAACTGGGGCTCTACAACGATCGCCATGGTTGATGACAAATTTTCGAATGGGGACATCCAAGCAGGGAACTGGATCTGACGGTACACACCATGCTTCACCCGTCCGGCAATGATTTTGCAGATGTAGGTCAACGCAGAGAAATGACACCAGATGGAAACACCAGAAAAGAAAATCGGCCACAGAGAGAAAGCACCACAAAAGAAACAACACCAGAAGAGAAACACAACATCATCGTCACCTTCAACCATCATCCCAATGCTACGATCTATCATCTCTCCAAAACCTGCAAACTGTTTTGCATCGTGCTGTGTCGTCGGGCAATCTGCCAACATCATACCAAACAACTCCTGCAAAATCCTTCAGTAAAGTCTGACCTGTCAAATCAAAATGTACCAACTTCCATGTCTTCAACACGTGTGAAAATTTCACCGAATCCATCTTCAAAATACTCCAAAATGCAAGCCCAAGAAAGTTTGCAAACGGTACTCGGCAACGTCACCCGTTCCAGCCTCTGCTCAAAACCACCCGCGAAAGACAAATATTGCAGTTTTCTCGGCAGGGTAACCAGATCCAAACTCTGGTTGAAAGCCCGTCCGAAAGTCAAAGTTCGCAGGTTGGCTGGCAGAGTGACCTGATCCAGGCTCCGGTTGAAATCATATCCAAATGTCAACGTTTGCAGGTTGCTCGGCAAAGTGACATGATCCAGGCCCTGGTTGAATTTCTGCCCAAAAGTCAAAGTCTGTAGGTTGTTTGGCAACGTAACCTGATCCAGGCTCTGGTTGAATTCCTGCCCAAAAGTCAAAGTCTGTAGGTTGTTTGGCAACGTAACCTGATCCAGGCTCTGGTTGAAGCAATCGCCAAATGTCAAGTTTTGCAGGTTACTCGGCAAGGTGACCTGATCCAGGCTCTGGTTGAAACAAGCGCCAAATGTCAAAGTTTGTAGGTTGCTGGGCAATGTCACCCACTCCAGGCTCTGGTCGAAGAAATAGCCGAAAGTCAAAGATTGCAGATTCTTCGGCAGGGTGGCCAGATCTAAGCTGCGGTTGAAACCATTTCCGAACGTCAAAGTTTGCAGGCTACTCGGCAGGGTAACCAGATCCAAACTCTGGTTGAAAGCCCATCCGAAAGTCAACGTTTGCAGGTTGTTCGGCAAAGTGACATGATCCAAGCTCTGGTCGAAACCAAAGCCGAAAGTCAAATTTTGCAGGTTGCATGGCAATGCGACCTGAGCAAGGCTCTGGTTGAAAGCCCATCCGAAAGTCAAAGTTCGCAGGTTGGCTGGCAGAGTGACCTGATCCAGGCTCGGGTTGAAATCATATCCAAATGTCAACGTTTGCAGGTTGTTCGGCAAAGTGACATGATCCAGGCCACGGTTGAATTTCTGCCCAAAAGTCAAAGTCTGTAGGTTGTTTGGCAACGTAACCTGATCCAGGCTCTGGTTGAATTCCTGCCCAAAAGTCAAAGTCTGTAGGCTGTTCGGCAAAGTGGCGTGGTCCAGGCTCTGGTTGAAGCAATCGTCAAATGTCAAGTTTTGCAGGTTACTCGGCAAGGTGACCTGATCCAGGCTCTGGTTGAAACAAGCGCCAAATGTCAAAGTTTGTAGGTTGCTGGGCAATGTCACCCACTCCAGGTTCTGGTCGAAACTTTCGCCGAAAGTCAAAGATTGCAGATTGTTCGGCAGGGTGGCCAGATCCAAGCTGCGGTTGAACGCCCCTCCAAACTTCAAAGTATGCAGGTTTCTCGGGAAAGTCACGTGATCCAGGCTCTGGTTAAAACCGTGACCGAAAAATTGGTGGCCCGGCAAGGTGATCCTAAACATGTGGTCGATATCATCGCCAAAAGTCAACCTTTGCAGGTTGTTGGGCAAAGTGACGTGATCCAAGCTCTGGTCGAAACCAAAGCCGAAAGTTAAATTTTGCAGGTTGCACGGCAATGTGACCTGATCCAGGCTCTGGTTGAAACCATAGCCGAAAGTCAAAGTTTGCAGATTGCTTGGCAACTTGACCTGATTCAGGCTCTGGTTGAAACCATAGCCGAAAATCAAAGTTTGCAGATTGCTTGGCAACTTGACCTGATTCAGGCTCCGGTTGAAACCATTGCCGAAAGTCAAAGATTGCAGGTTTGCTGGCAAAGTGACCCAGTCTAGGCTATCATTGAAGAAAGTGCCAAGAATCAAGGTATCGAGGCTGGATGGAAGATGGCGCAGGCAACTGATGGAATACACACCCCTTATGTGCGTTACCCCTGCCAATGCCATAGACAGTTCCTCCAAGATGGAGAGCTTTCCCACGACAAAACTCCACGCAGCAATCAAATCAGTGGGAACATAGGTGCAGGACAATGTTGCGGTGTTCCCCGTGATGCCTTGCTCTTGCAATGTTTGGTGAAGAATCAGGGGTGAAGCGAGGTGGTGGAGAGTGGGCTTTGCACCTCTCTTTGGAAGTTGCCTTGAAACTTCCTGAGCCACTTCCCTTCCCAACGTGGAAGGACTGGCGCTTAGCATGCAGCCTTCACCATTCAAACAGAACACATGAACTTCAATGAGCTGGGCGGCGCCCACAAATGATGGCTCCACATAGCCATCATTGCCATCCGCCATGGGGAAGTCAACATAGATCGCCCTCTAATCACTTGCTGGCTGCGAGCCAAACACCCCACATTCTACATTCTTTCATCTGAAAACAGGTTCTCAAAGATTGAAATCATCAGTGGCTGATGATGATTGATGGCAAGGGACAAACAACGTGGGACAGGACCAGCACATGGTAAATCCCTGCAAGCAGCAAATGTGGAACAGCCAAATCATCAGACTACATTGAGCAAATCATGTGGGGAAAAGTACGACCTGGTTGAAGGAATTGTGTAATTCAAACATCCGACATATGGAAAGCTGAACCAGGTACTTGCGCAGAAGAGATGTCAGAGAGAAGAGTCGGGTGCAAACGCGCAGTCCCCAACAGCCAAGCGCGCAACAATGCAAGCGCCCAAATAACATTCTCCGCTCAAGCAACCAAGCCCAGAAACCAGCCGCCAGAATCTTTTGCAGCCATGCCATAACCAAGCAGTATCACTATTCATCATTGTCCAGTATTCACAACCAACCTTATCAACCCGTACGAACCACCATTTAAGCAATGATTATTAACTATCACAAGGGTCAATATTTGTTACCCATGACTTAGCAAGTATCATTTAAGCAATGACCCTTATATTAACCATCATTATTAATTATGACCATTATCATCAATCATTTTTATGAACCGTTGTCAACCATTAAGCCCGTGTTTTCAACCCTTATTAATTAACCATCATTGTCAACCATTACTATCAACCATTACAAGCAGCTAATCGACGAAGAAGTAGCCAAGCCAGTATCCAAGCAGAGCAACCACCTTTGCTCTTTCTACCTGCCAACCAACCAACCAACCCAAACCAAACCAAACCAAACCAACCAATCAACCAACCTACCAACCTACCACCCCATCCTTCAGCACGCCTGATGTTGCCAAGCTTGGCGGAAGCATCCAGCTCCATGTCCAGGGCCTCTGGTGGACGGTACAGGGATAGCTCACCATAGCAAGCCTATAAGGGCGGTGATTACCCTGAACATGGTGGTTTCTTAATGGTCTTATAGGGGATTATGTATAGTATAGTGGTTATAAATAGGGGATAGTCACCAACAATAATGGTCAAACAACTACTACAGACAGGGTGAACTCACTCCTACAACCATCGCCAATGTGACCACTTACCAACTCGCAGTGGGCAGACTAACATCCAAGTAGTACTAGTCAGGTACTCTTCACAGGATGATTGATGTCTATTCTTGTGGTTGTTGTTCATTGTTGCAGTGTCAACTAGTGATCACAATTGTAAATCACACTTGTTGGAATCACCAAGCAACCAACAGTTGTCATGACAATTCTATATGAACCACTATTTCTACAATTAGTAGACCTCAGTAATGGCTATTCACCTTATTACGCACGTACCAATCGGTATTGACCAGATCGAGCATTTGTAAACGTCATTGATTGTCATGAACAAATGAGAAACGCCAAAGATGAACGACGATTAACCCACCCGGATGAGAATCAGATCAGCCACTGGCTCAAAGCAATGGATCATGTGTATGAATAGCTGCTTGTAGCAGGAGCAGCCACAGGATTAGTGACCACAATGACAACCAAATGTTTCATTATCATTGCTACATTGTTAGGCTTTGATGATAGCTATTTCACTTAGATGCTCACTACCACCATGATTTGTCGATGGTTAGAATTTCATTACCACCATTCCTAATTGATGACCACATCCTTCAACTGGTTGCTCAGAATCTACTGATGGGTACGAATGTCACCTGATAACAACTGTATTGATGCATTCTCATGAAAACAAAAGCCTACCAAACTGGATGGCTGAATGGCGATCCTAAAAATGAGGAAACTAGCCAAGCTGTTGGAATGATCACCTACCCATGTGTTGATGGGTTAATAACATTGACCCATAGTCATACAGCTGGAATATGCCCGTTCTCGTTGGATACTATCGCCTCTTATCAGCTATGAGCCCCTATTAACCATTAGGTCGTAACCATCATTTGACCATGTTTTACCATTATTGTTGGTCATGAACCAGCTCATTAAAGACTACCTGTGCAAGATTGATTGGTAATGACCCATACCAATAATATATCAACCAACGTTAACCATCATGAACTATCAAGAGCCATTGGTTGACCGACCATTGATGTTTGGAAACTAAATCAAAGGTTATTACTCGTTGGTTGGTTAGCTATGTGGTTTCTAGCCACTACAAGTGGTCACTACCCATGGTTTCTAGGAGTTATAAGCTACCTTATAGGGCCAATAACCATGGTTATAACCCCAGGTGCACATCCCAGCAGGGTAGCTATCATTGGGGTCACCGCATGACTATCCCCATGCCCGGCTTGCACCCTTCAGCACCTTGGTCAGCTCGCACTTGGCATCCGCCAGCATGCGCACCTTGCCCTCGGCCTTGAAGATGGGGAAGGCAGTGGTGGCTACTACAAGGGTCATGGTTGACATTGGTCAATGGTTGATCATAACCTTCCTGGTTCATGGTGATTGAAAAATCAACCCATAGTAACCATCATGGTTAGGTTAACATGGTTGATAATCATGTTGCTTTGGTTGACAATCAACAGTTATTGACCATGAATCATGAAGATGCAGATGACGATGCAGCCTGAAAAGAACATGATTATAAGCCGTTCATCACCATGCTCAACTGTCATTTCGCCATTAGTTCCCCAATAATAAACCATCATGGTTAGTAGGTATCATATCCCTATCCCTATTCTTGTTGATTCTCCCCTATCAACCATCAACCAGCTAGAAATCACCATTGATAGTTCATGGATACCAGCTAGTCAACTCAACATACCATCATATCAACCATTATATCACCCTAATCTCCAACCCGCTTAACCCAACCAGCACTTCACAACGGTCCCCCATGGTCACCCCTCCGGGCCCGGGCAGGGGCCTTCTGCTGCTGGCCCCAGGCTTTCATCACGAAGGCATCGTTCACGGACACGCAGGCCACCACCTCGGCAGTGAGTCTGTCGTGTAGCATGGAGGCACGAACATCTCATTGGTTAATGATGGTTAATGATATGTCCAACAGTGATGTTAATTATCAATGATGGTTGATGATGGTTAATGATGGTTAATGATGGCTAATGATGGTTAATGATGGCACTGGTTAGGATGTTAACGATGTTGATGATTACTGATGGTTAGGATGTCTAAACTATGATGTTAATGATTCATGATTTGTCAATTAATCAAGTTTTAGTAACCATCATTATGATGGTTAGGACAATGTTCGTAATGATGGCTCTTGATGGTTAACAATTTGCCAAGTTTGATGCTTAAAATGGTGGTTAGTGGTGGTTGACAATGGTGAATGCCAATGACCCTGTTAACGGCTAAATGATGGTTGATGACTAGTAAATGATGCTAAGTAGATTATTGTTAAATTAGAGTAGCGCTAAAATAATGGTTAAATGATGCTTAACAACGGTTTCACAGTTGATTAATAATGATTCACAGCTATTTAGTGCTGGTGAATTGTGGCAGAAAAAAGTTTGGTTAAATGTTGTCATGGTCATGAATGGCTAGTGGTTGGTTTCGAACGGCTTCCCTGATTTCTAATATTGGTTCAGAATGGTTTAGAATAAACCAATGATGCCTAGTATTCATTAATAATGCTTTGGTGGCCGATAATGGCTAGTTCAAAAGTTGATCATGGCTCATAGCGGATGATAATGCGAGATCCATGAGACTATCGATAAATCGCTGCTAATTTACCATCAAATGTTGGGGGTGGTTTATCAACAGCTGGATCGATCTCCCATTGCCAGTCGTTGCCGATATATGTTGCTGATCTATCTATATTAGTCAAGTTGGATAATCATCACAGGTGATATCCACACAGACTTTAGACAAGCCCGACTTGGATGGCCAGACTTGGCTAGCTGTGAAGAACGTCGCTTTAGCATTGAAGACGCCTGGTCCACGCGCGAAACTTGAATGACCAACAACATAAAGAATGTGTACATATGGCAACCATTGATGGTAGGAGAGATGTCATGATGACATTCTGTTCAGAGTGATCGCCCTCAACAAACCAGGTGATGAGTAGCCAAAAGCAGTGATGTTTTCAGCAAAGTTTTTTGTGTCATGGTGGCGGTTGCTGCTTGCTGAATTCCGAATAAAGCTACTATGATAATCCCCCGTCACTGCTAAACCAACCTAGTTGCGTCGCAAACCCATCATGTATCATTGGTTTATCTCCAATGTGATGATGCGCTATTGACCGCAAGCGAAATGGAAGCCTTTACCATATGGCTTTGGGTCAAAACCCCGTACCCCTGGTTCCCATCATTAACCATTGTTTTCCCTATTATTGTTGCTTAATACTGATGGTTAATATTGACCCATAGCCATATGGTAATGGCCATTGTCAAGGCTGGTGAATCATTCAATGGACAACGAGGGCCACCCTAATGGTGGATCAGCAGCGGCGCCTCAGCACCGGCATCTTTCAGTTCCTCCGCCTTCTCAATGTAGCCGGGCCTCGGCGAAACAGAAAGGCAGGGCACCGAACAGGGCATCAACATGGAACAACTGATATGGTGGTAGCCATAGGGAACCCGATCAATGGTTGGTTTACTACGATGAATCAATCATAAACTGGATGATTTGGAGGGTCCCGTATTTTGAGAAACATCCATATAGCTAGGAGTCATACCCTCTAGAAAAGCGAATGTTCACTAGGCTACCAGGATATTGACACAGCCAAATGTTGAAAGGATATAAGGAGGCGCCGGGGAGAGATTGTCCACATGAACCCCAACTGTTTATGATATGTGGTGAATGTAAGGTGGATTTATGGTTCATATAAGGTCAACCACGGTTGAGAATGGTTTGGAATAATTCCTCATATTTGGACATTTGAAAGAATGCTACTGATGGCAAGTGGCCAGCTATTCCTAGTCTTGTGAATTATAGGGGCTTCAGAACTAACAATGGTGCTTATATCATAGTGGTCTTCAAGAAGGATTGATTCGAAATAGTGGTCTACAAGCAAACAAACACTATCAATGTCTTCGACGAGAGTCATCATACATAAAAACACAACTTCCACGAACAAAGGTCCTAACCTAAGTTGTAGGGATACAGCAACTATCTGCATTATGGGTTAGCAATAGGGCTGTGGGTCAAAACCCTTAGTCCCCCTGGTTCCCCATCATTAACCATTGTTTTCCCTATAGTTTGCTGGGTATTAACCACCATTACTGGTTGGTTAACTGCTTGACCCACAGCCATAGAAAAAAGAACAATCCTAACCCAAACGCTGTAGGGCCATTGCTGGGGCTGTGGGGAGCTGGGCGATCCGCCGAGGAACAGGTGCTTCTCGGAGCAGGTGGGCCTGGCACACCGCAGCAGTTGAACGGCCGGTGGTCGTTCATGCAACCAGGCGAACACTTCAGGTAGACAAAATATATATATTTATATATATATATATATTACATATATATATATATATTTTTTATATATATATGTTATATATGTATATATTATATATACGAATCTGATTGATACATATGCATATATTTAGTATATACTTAAATATAGATTACAGGTTGGTGGGTTTACCTGCGCTATCTAAAGACTTCACGCCACCACGTTCTTGCTGCGTGTGTGTGTGCACATGTTTGATGGGTACAACTGGTCTCACCATGTCTTGTAAGGTCCATTACCGTCGATGGCATACTATGTACAGAGGGCTGTGAAGGGAAGGAAGGCAAAACATCGACGTATAATGACGTATACGACTACAGTATACAAGAATGTTCACAATGATCAACCTTTGTATACCCTGATGTACATATAGTTCATACGACCTACATACAAATGCATGATTATCTTCAAGAAAGTCAGCGGAGCCACTATCAACGTGATCGCTTCCACGCTTACCCGTCTTGGAAACTGCTCAGTTGGGTGTCGCAGTCTCACCCAAAAAGGGGGCAAATGAACTCAGGGTCAAGGCTTGACCATCAATAGTCTTCGTTGCCAATGCTATAACCAACAACCATTCACCATTGCACCACGAATTCCCCATCACTCAATGGTCCATTATCCTTAACCATGTAGTTAATTGATGTCACGACTAATTCATGTTCATCATTCCTAATGCATTGGCTGGTCTTGTCTTCAACCCATCTATTGCTCCTGGCTAAGGTGATTCACCATGAATGCTGGCAAGTTAAATCACCAGCCGCTGAGTTGCGCACGTGAAGGCGCCCGGCACAGCGAAGAGGACGCCCTTCTTGCCTGGACGAGTCCGTTCCGGGTCCCCGGTCCGGCGGATCGGTTCAGTGGATTGGTTGGTTCTGGCTGGTTGGGCGGGTGGGTGGATGTGGTTGGTTGATGAGCTTTAAGGAATTTTGGTAGGGATATCTGTGGGGATATTGAAGCTATTAACTACCAACTATAAGCATTTTATAGGTATTAACAACTACAACTTGAATGAGCAGCAAGAATAGGGACATAGCCACTATAATTGGTTGGTGAGTATCCCAAACATCGTGATAAATAACAACAATGTCTGTTGCTTGGATTGGGCAGTGAATGATCACAGCTTTGACAATCATGCGCACTAAAGTCTGTCAAGTGGGGTGTCCCTTCTTGGATAACTAAGAGAAACGAGAAACTTGGTCAAGTGTAGTGTCCCTTGTCAACAAACATCCGACCAGAGGAACGAAGAAACTAAGGTCATCAACCACCGGACATCACCGTAGAGGGCGATGCGATTGAAGGGTAAATTATGATTGATATGACTGAAATTCACAAGTGCCATATATACGAGTTTGATATATACCTTAGTAAACCAACAACTATGCGAGATATTGGTAGTTGCTTTCCCCAATCACCAACAATCATGCGTGAAAGAAGTATTTTCGTGGCTATCATTTGACCACCCTCAACCTATTCATTTGTTTGTTGATGGGAATATATACAGGAAACCCCATTTTTTTTGGTTATAGCTAGAGGTGTTGATTTCCACCAATCCAATGAAGTCATTGACCTACAGGCTGGTACTGAAGTTACAGTAGTTACGGTAGTTACAATAGTTACAGTAGTCATAGCTGGTACTTGCGCGGGTTACCAACTTAGCAGCTAGGGGCCCTGGTCCCTTGCCACTCACGAAACATCGCATGACGAATGTGCTTTGCTGCCTTTGAAGAGCTCTGCAACGTTCACCTCTTCACCAGGCCTCGGGGGAGCACACACATTGCAGTTTCATATGGTGGCTAGATGTGGCTAGTGATGACGAGTGGTAGCGAGTGGTGGTGAAGAATGGTAAATCATGGTGAATAATCATATGCAAATGGTGGTAATCAATGGTTGAATGACAGCTGATATGACAGCTAATCTGATGGCTAACGATGGTAGATCATCAGCATCTGTCGCTGATGATGCGCAACCTCGGGCAATCGAACCTTGCAGAATCCACGTTATGAATTCACACAAAGTCGTGTGATTAAATTCCTCCACAGTCATGATCTTCCATTGCCAAGTTGAACGAGACGCTTGGGCCGTCAGCAAACCAATGGATTGATAGATCAATGGGAATGGTGAGTGGCAATGGTCAGTTGGATCATACGCGGAGTTGGAGTCAGGCGGGTGGTCAATAAGTGGTGATGGTCAAGATTGGCTAGTAGTGGCTGTTGCTAACAATGGAGAATAATGATGGCTATAAGAAACTTGACCCTAGTCTCAGGTTATGGTGCTTCTGGTCCCATATGTGCATGTCCTGTCGATGATTGACCTTCAACCATTGTTCTAGGGGTCATAGCTTCTGCTAGACTGCGCAAAATCCTAAGAATTCATTCAGCTGGTTTCCCAGGGTTTCACAAAAGAATCTTGCTGATTGGATCTTTACGGCGAGCTTATCTGAGAGATATCCCCAGCTACGCATCCGAGAACGTCGACGTGGCCCTGCTGAGTTCTTCACTTGCCCTCGTCGACAGCAATGGATGGCAGCGCATCTCCCTCAGAGGCCTCAACGACGTGGTCGAATGATGTCGAAGGGCTGGCAGGGATCAAGGACCCACTGCGGGGTTAACAGCCACACTAAAGGGGGTTTGAAGCGCCATGCATCCTCAACAATTGAAAATGGCGGTCCGTTGAAGTGCCACAAGGGGTTCTCCGACCCACGGTTGGTTGGAGTTGTTGGATAGTCAGGGGAATAGATAAACCAGCTTTAGGATTGCTTATACAGCAAGTTACAGGATGGACTTCCATGATTACCACTTATATATCTATAAATCTTTCACATGGGCTTGGTGCCCACCAGTTTCCCCATGGCATTATAGAGGTTTCAGGTTTTCAGGCGGCTACTGATTGAATGGAAATGCAATAGCAACAGTGACATGGGATTCCCAACATTGACCAAGCAAGCAAGCCGCGTATGGCTGATAATCGCTAACCCAATGCTGTCAAGCATCATTAATCCAGGGTGGATTTGGAGACCAGATCCAGCTCACATGTGTTGCCCACGGTGCCATGCATTTGTATGGATTGGCTACGAGGTCTCTTCAATGTGGATGTTGATAATCCGCTATCAATCGAGTAGTACATCCCCTTTGATAAGCGAAGAAATAGGATTTCAATCACCACTCCCACCAACCAACTGTTGTGATATCTGTAATGCTGTTGGCTTGTACTCTCTGCTACTATTGCTGATCCTCAGCCACCGTTTCAAGTGACTTGCTTCGGGAGTTGGTAGTCCCACCCTGCTAATTCGTAGTTGAATTCGGGTACCCGAAAACCAATGACTTTCCCATTGGAATGCTGATTTCTTGGGCGCTGTTGAGGTGGAGGTGCAGTTAGGGTACTCGCATGCGCAAGGAGAGCCCTTCAAGCTAGGTGCGTGTCTCAGCAACGTTCGTCCATGGTTAGATTCACGGGGAAATCCTCGGAGTAGATGCTGAACAAATGAGAAATATTCAATGTGGATGGGATATTCAGCATCTACTCCACGATGACTATACATGTTACTTCTTCCAAAGATTGGCTTCTCCAAGTTGATGTTCTCTTGTACTGGTGGGGTCAGCTCTTCACAAGCCACCCAGCTCTACATGGTAAATCACCAACTATTGAGCTGGCAAAGCCAGTGGTGTTGCCACAGCTGGATCTTCAGTGAGCAAAAAGTACCCAAATACCATTATCTACCACTTATATGGTATCATTTAACTGTATATATTTACAATAAAAGTACCCAAATACCCAAATTTAGTCTTATATGATGATCATTATCAATACCAACATTTACTGTAAACCATCATTTAATCATCATCTAATTTGCTCATTAAAAATGACCATTGCGGTAACAACTGTTCAGTAGGACTCACCATCATTTAAGGATAATTGTTTGATCATAAGGATCTTTTATCCATATCTATCCCAAGTTTTGGCTATTTCATCATCATTTTGGACTATTGAACCATCCAAACATGTTGAAAGGTCAAGCCTGGCGGTCCCAAAGCCATGGGTGTTCGCCGTCCAAGTCGCACTGCGAGCGATGCTGATGCGGCACTGAGGTTGAGCTCCTTCCGCGGGGTCGGAACCCCCGCGTTTGCGAAGCTGGCTGATGGTTCACGGTGGCCACTGATGGTTAGATGGTGAATAATCAGAAATCAGGAAGAAAAATCAGGCTTAAGGATGGCTAATGGTCAAATGATGGTCAGTTCATGGTCGAATGATGATTCAGTTGTATTTAAGAGATGGTTCATAATGGTCAAGAATGGTCGATGAATAATGATGGTTGAGTCCATACGAATATTGTTTGGTGTTGACTGATCGTGGTTCATGTAAACTCATATGAGATATTTTGCCAAAACAATAAACTTTATTGGCGATTTGGTGGTGAAAGTACTTAGAGTACCAGTGACGGTAGAGATCACTTGGCAACCAAGTTAGAAGCCCATGGATGCTTACTCATGGATGCTTCATGGATGTTTAGTGGTTGCCATGGGATGGGAAGTGGTTCCTCACTGGATGCCTCCTAGCGCTGACTTGGTCAACGGTGGTAATTCATGGGTGAAAGCCCCGGTCAGCAAAGTCGTGGGGACGACTATGAACCATTATGAACCATCAATGCGAACCATCAGCGCCAATCTTACAGGACTAGCTAAGTATTAAGTATTTATTCGAACCCTTGATGCTGGTCAGGAGCAACGATTTCACTCGTGCATAGTGTTTGATAGTACTGATGGTTGCTTGTCCTTTTTTTCCAATGAACATAGTAACAAAAGATCAACCATGTGTATATGATTAGCCTATTTACAATGGTGATTCTACGTTGCTATGTTAGATCGCTAGAGAGTACACATCATGAAGCATCGATGTTGTTTTCAACTAGCATGAACCATCCCCAACCACCATTGACCATGATCAACCATCATGAACCATCTGTTGCTCCAGCTTCATAGGTTTGTCCTTGTCGCCATGGTTGGGACCCACTAATCATCCAGCTGTTCATAGCAATTTGTAATGGGGAAACCACCCGTAGCTTGGGGGTACACCATGGCTTTGGACGAACACATATGAGTACCACCAGTTGAGAGGCTCCCAAACCGCAGTGCCGAAACTCTCGCTGGCCACCACCCTACCCTTTCAGGTGTCTTCAAGGAAGTGCAGAACTGGCTGGTGATTACGGTACCATAAAAGTAATACGTGTTTGCATTCCCACCATATTGAACTTTGGGATAACCCTGCAAGGGTCAAGCATGATCTGACCGAAAACTGAAGTCAAAGGGCAACTCACAGTTTGCCCTGTTTGCAAGCCGGCTTAAGCCAAAAGTTCTTTGGTTCCACTTTAAAACAGGTGCAACTAAAAAAAGAAACGGGTGTAACCCCAACAATGGCATAAGCCAGAAATACACTGAAACACTGATGCAACCCCAAAATGGTGTAATTGCACGGAACTAAGCGTGGCTTTGCGGCAGCAACATTCCCTAGAAGGATGGTTGGGAGGTAGCAAACCCTTAGCTCAATGATTGAATCTCAGGTCTGATCATGACAAATCATTACCAGCCCTGTTGTTGTTCTCAGTTTTCACCCTTCTGAACCAAAATCAGCCCCTACTTCCCAACCACTATCAACCATGTTTAAAGAACCATTGTATCCACGCAGCCATTATCTACCATGATCAACCATTTTGCCAACCCTTAGGGTGTCTTTCCAGCAGCACCCAGCCCACCTGGAGCACTTTGACCCACGAAAGTCTCCGAGCGCAAGAAGGACCTACCGGCGATGGCTATGAACCATCGAGCGCAACCGCGTTGTGACCCAAAGGGCTCCAACTGAGGGGGACCAACGGCTCTGCTTGGCTCTTGGAATTCCCATGCTCTGAGAATCACATGTTTTCAGGCTTGGTTGGGAGAAGTCACCAAGGGCAACAACCGGGTGTACCATTTTCTAACCATCAAATCCACCATAATTACTTATTGCCAACCATTTTTGACTATGATTCACCATCGTTTCCACCAGCCACTACTGCTAATCCATCACCATCATCAACCACCACCAACCATCATCATGGCCTTTGCAGCCGTTGAATCAACCAGTCCTTGCCCCAACCAACAAACACATCTACGAAATGCGCGGACCTTGACCTGCCTGAGGAGGGCCATGCCAAAGACCAAGACCAAAGCACGAGACATAGTTCCGTGGCGAGACATAGCTGCGACCTGGGCGTAGCAATGGGCTATGGTTGATGGTCAATATACTGGTGAAGTATATCAACTATACGCCTGTTGACTAATGATGCTTGAGAATTGCCAACAGTCGTCAAGAAAAATGGAAAATAATCCGTGGTGATGCTCAATAATTGTTGATATTTGATAATAATCAGTTGGTGGTGGTTAGTCACGGTTTGCAAAGGTGCATAATGGTTGACGCTTGGTAATGGTTAATACGGGTTTTCAATGTGTAGTAGCTGTTAACAATGCAGTTTATATGTGATCTGATACCATGCAATGCCATTTTCACAACGGACGCAAGCTGGAAATTGGGCGAAAAAGTAGCTGTTAACGGTGGCTGATGATTAGCACCACTGTAGTGGCACTGCTAAAGGATGGGGACTCTGAGAGGAGGTTACTTTCGGTTGCTATGCACTATATTCCTTGGTAAGGGTTTATCATGATCTGTAGTGGAGTTGGTAATGCTTGATATTGGCTACTGACTGATAGATCGTCATGGAAGTCACTACATACACTGGTGGATAAGGGATTGTAGCTACGAATCACAGTATCGTGCTACTGAGTACGGAATACATAGCACTCATTTTTAAACTATAATGGAAAAGTGGTCACCAATGGATAGAAATGGCTTACCACTTCCCTTCCCCTGGCTGATGCTTGGTAGCTTGACCCATAGCCATCCATAGCCTATGTTCGCATCCACCTGCAGATCCACACCTAGGGTGTTCATTGGGGGCGCTGGCCGTCAGACCCGGAGGATCTATGGGCAACCATGGTCCAAGTGATCCCTGGAAAACGATGATGGGTTCCCATGTTCCCATGAAACGAAACAGCTCCGAAGATCGCCCATTGGTTCAGCTCAGCCATGCTGAAGGGTGGATGTTGAACTTCCAGGTTCCCTGCGCGCAAGGTTGACCAATTTTCGAATTAACTTCGGCGTCTCATGCACTTCCAACTTGAGGTATCCCTTTCCTATCCTTTACCTGGTTAACCAGCTTACCCAGAACCCAACTTGTCGAACTTTCCTCACAGCGCTCCATAGCTTTCCAAGCTCGAGATGTAGCTGATCAACAATGACTAGCCATGAATCCTCGCTCACCTGAACCATTCTTACCCTTTATCAGCCATCAATCAACTGAGATTTGCTCGTCATTTAGCCACATTAACCAGCTTGTTGACCATCATCAACCACCATTAACCACCATTTGACCACCATTCAACCAGTTTCACCAGCTTATTGGTCATGAGTCATGAGCATTACCAATCATGAACCCCTGTTGACAACCATTTAGCTCATGAACCATCGTTTACCCAGCTTGTTGAGAATTCTCAATCATCAATCAAGGCCAACGACTGACAACTCAGACACTGCCCACGCTGCTGTGTGGCCTTTGGAGGGACTGGTCTGAGCTTTTCTACGGCTGAGTAACTCTGAGCCGCAAGAAATCCACGGCAGAGCGGCGACATGTGCTTTGGACAACTGAAAGAAATAGAAACTGATGAAACATAAAGTGTGAAAGCGCAGTTTCAATGATCTAAGACTGAAGATTATTCTTGGAAAAATGTGTTGTTTCATAAAAGAATTGTTCGCAACACACTTACTTAGTAAGCGACCGTGTCTTGCTGATGATCGGTGAACCATCCAGTGTACCTGCTCCATCTTGGGGTTAGTCACTTGGGATCCCTGCTGTAGCGATCTCTAGCAATAGTGATCAGCCATCGTCGACAATCCTTTCTTGGATGATCATCCCATTTGGCAAGCGTTTAGTGACCATGATTCGTTCGCCTATTGATCGATGGTATAAACCACAAAAAGGATACTTACCATAATTACCTTCACCAGTTTCCAGCGATGATCATCCAAGTAGTTGGTGGTTGGTTGGTTATAACCCCTATAGCCCCAATAACCATAGATGATCATCCAAGTATCGACCAAGATTCGCCCTCATTCGCAGCGCAGGCCGGGCAGACCCCACCTCCCAGTGCCATGACTTCCAGCCACCACCTGGTGATTTGATGAGGTGAATGGTTGACATGGTACAAAAAAAAGCTCCAAATGAAGTGTATGTGTGTCAAATTGATTTGTTTCATGCAGACTTTAGTCAGACCTCCAAGGTTGAAAAGAAAGCTTTGTTGGTGGCTTACTATTCGAAGTGTTGAAAGTTCACTTCAAAACCACTAGCTATCAACAGTGGTTTGTGGTGCGTCGTCCTGAATAATGGCATGCCGGAGCTGCTTGTAGATTGTCCCACCTGGACTCCAACCTGGAACGGAAATCTTCGGTCTCGCGGCCGAAGGCGAGGCATCATGATCCCCATCTATCCTCACTTCTGATGGCAAACTCAGCCATGCTACCCCTGCCAGAGGCAGCATCGCTGGACCCTGCCTGACCAATCGTCCCATCGATTCCACCAGCTCCAGTTGGACCTTGGAGCTTGGGATTGGGCGCTTGGATGATCCCATTTAGTAAGGGATTAATTCACCTATCATTTCTCAATGGTACAACCCAATCTTCCTGACCATGGCTACAAAGTAGTTCTGGGATGATCATCCAAGTATGGGACACCTCCCTTGAAGCACCACAAACAGTAGCTTTGGATGGCATTTTTTTTGTCCAAGCGCCTCTTGTGCTGGGTCAGGTCAAGTTCCAAGCCCATGAAGAGCATCGAAAACCATCCCGAGCTGCGAGATCTTTGGGAAACCATGAAAAAGGTTGCTTCACCATGGAAAACCACCACTTTCCCCTACAAAAACCACCCAACTCTCGGGCAAACTCCCAGGAATCAACCTTCGCCCAGCGTCCACGAATTGTCGTTCCACGCTTCGCTCTCTGCCTCCGTCGTCACGTTCCTGATATCAGGGCTCAATGGCTCCTTGGAACCCACAAATCATGGGGTTTTACAAGGGAACCCTGGGAAATACTAGCGAAGTATGGGGTTATAGCTGCACTAAGATGACTAGTAGGGGAGAATAGCCAACAACCATGGTTAAGTTCAACCACTAGCACATGGGTTTGTCCTTGTCGCCATGGAGGAACCTACAATCTTCATCCAGCTGCTCAAAAGCATTTTTGCTCTGGAGTGTGCTAGTGATTTGGGGGTACACTACTTGTAGGGCTTTGCACAAACCCACATGGCTGTGTTGTGACATTTTTCGATCTCCAAACTACTGAATCGTGTTCTGTGATGTGCCAGTCCAGCAAAAGCCGATCCCTATCAAAGGGACAGGCATGAAAGACAGCCCTACTAGCGATTTGCACCAGGCCAATAGTTCTGTGTTTCTATCTGATGCCTGATTTATAGGAACCATTCACATCCCCCTTAGTATTGCAAGCACCAACCACCAAGGAAAGCAAACAAAATCAGAATCACACGACCCAAAATGCCTAAGCCACCCAACCACCCCAACCCCCCAACCCTCCAACCCTCCAACCCCCCAACCACACCCAACCACCCAGCAGCAGCCAAGTGGCCCCCCAGCCGCCGCCAAGTGGCTCCAAGATCTGCATGTTGGCCGCCAGCTCCACGACCTTCTTCCTCGCCACCGATCCCAGGCGCCACGGCTCTTCCGGAAGACCGGGGGAGCGGCTGGGCCACGGGTCCTGCCATGACCGGGACCCATTGGAACCTACAAAGGGCCCTTGGGATCCGTGGGTTCACAGCAAGATTCTGGAGGCTCATCATTTTGGGAAACAAATGATGCATCATTTTGCTGATTCTCACAGTTTTGGCGAGAAAAGAAGAAAAAGATGAACAAATCTTGTTGATGGCAGTTGATGAAGGAATGAGCCGTTTGCGTGGAGTCACCAAATCCCACGAACAAGCCACTCCGCACACCTCTAAGTTGCAGGACCAAACTGACCATTTTGGATGGTTTGAGGTGGTTCCCCACACTGAGTTGGTTCTCACAACCATGGACTTCTGTTGAGAAGTATTTATGTACCTCACAATGCTGAAACACCTACAGCTGGTAAAGGCACACCGCCCAACCAGCCAATTCACGGAGCACCAAGATGTACACCCTAAGGGTCGAATCATCTTGCCAAACAGAGTCCGCAACCAGCCCAACCAACCAGAACCGGAGTTCAATACAAAGCCTCGTCATATCAAAAAAAAGACGGCCCACTACCAGCATCAACCATCATTAGGCAGAAAAATGATCAACCATCATTAGGCAGAAACAGTATCCAAACCCATCTTCAACATTTTGAACTGGCCACACCGCTGCCTTCAGGGGCATCGTCTTGGTGATCTTGTACTTCAGCAGCGGGCCCCTCCAATGGTCTCCCTCTGACGGACTACAACTGTCGCGCTGGAGACATAGCAAACCCACCACCTTGGTGGCGCGGGTCAACCAACCGACCAACCAACCAACCAACCAACCAGTTATGGTTAAATGTAGTTGGGGCGAACCACGGTAGATGTTGGTCAATTGTTGCCCTTGGTATTTATGAGCTCTACCATCAATGATTTCCTGTTGTGCGCCGATGGCCCTACTGCAGCGTTTATGCAGCAGGACTCGAAACCCGTTTGCAATTTGCTGATCTCCAGTGGAGAGATTGACCAATGCCTGCTGTGCTGTTTCATGGATATCTGATATTGCCACACGGTAGCCTTGCATTGAACCTTTGATTGTTGAAACACTTGCAGCCCTGGATTCTTTGTTGGTTATCAACCTCTACAACTGACCATTATCTAACACCTGGATTCCCCAGCTTCAAGTTTGCACATCATGAATATGGATCGGACCACTAACCAACCAGCCTATTCACCAGCATCGTCTGGATCTAAATCTATCTAAATAAATGAATATGGATCGAACACTAACCACACTGGCCTATTCTTCAGCTTGGCCAGTCACTGATCTTAGTAGATCTAAATCTACTGTATCTAAATCTATCGTCTTCCCTGGCAAGTCACTGCCTGGTGTGGCAGCTCCTTCTCCGCTGGCAGCGTAACCTCTACGTGCGGCTCCTCCTTCGCAGCAACTTTGGCCACGTGGAGGGCATACCTTGGAGCAGGCCCCAGACCTACACGTGGGGAGATGCGCTCGGTTTGTCAGCGCCATGATTTGGTGGCCGAATCTTCAACCCCACCAAATGGAATCGACATGGCGGGTATCAAAAATAGTAATTGAGCAGTGTCAGAAAGATTTTATGCCGTGTCTTAAAACCTGTGGATCGATATGGGTTCCTGCATTTGGAGCATGATCCTCCCCTGTTTCCCCGGTAAGCGCTTCAGTCTGACGCGAGTGACTTGATTTTAAATGCGCATACTTGGAAGTCTTCGAAGTCGAAGTGGACACATCTAGCTGTTCGAGCGATGGTCAACATTTGCTATGCTGCTTTTGGGTCATTGTTCACCAATAGGAGTCAGTTTAACAGGTATACCCGGTGCTATGGAGTTAGCCACTTGCTCACAAATTCACAAACCCACATTTGACAGTAGAGTTGTCCAGCCCAAATTGGCCACCAAATGAACAAGCTACCTTTGAGGAAAAACGCGCTGTTCACACTAGAGCTGGCCATTTTCCTCCCCAAACCAACTCGCTCAGAGTGCCATCTTGTCAGGCACAAGTGAAATGAATTCTCACATGAATTCCAGATCATGCCAAATCCTTGGAATCCTTGGAGCTTTGCTCCAACCGCAGCCTGACAGCTGCTACACGATCCAACCATAACGCACGATTCAGCGGCACAGAAATGGTTTTCACGTGCTCTTCCAAGATCCACACCAGGCACTCCAGCAGCGCAGAGAGAGCTGAGCGGTTGAGACCAAACTTCCTGTCAAAGAGATTGTGGAGAAAATGCAGGCACAGCAAGTGGATAACTCTACCTGTGTGAAACATCGCAATCTTCACCACATGACTGACAGGAAGCAAGAAAACACAAGGACCAAACTGGACAGCTCTTTACCACATTGCAGCATAGCAAGCCTTTCCCCAAAACACAAAAACAACAAATGCGATCCCTTGCTGCTGCAAAACAGCAGGAGACAGGAATGCTGAATATTTCTAGAATCGTTAATTGATGGTAATTGCAAAAGGATATCTCTATCACACATTGGAAACCATGTCGCGACCCTCCAAAATCAAAAGCACAACTCTGTCACACAATGCCCGCGGACAATCCCATCACAAGTCTCCTGGACGCATAGATGGTTCCACCTTTGCCATCTGGATAGTGGGCCGACCACGCACCTGCAGTATGCCGCCCAAGACCGCAGCCTTCAAGGTTGGGCAACATGTCCGCAAACCCCTCTTGGTCAAGGATCTTGTACTCT
The DNA here is from genome assembly GCA_009767595.1 of Symbiodinium kawagutii. Taxonomy (NCBI): domain Eukaryota; class Dinophyceae; order Suessiales; family Symbiodiniaceae; genus Symbiodinium; species Symbiodinium kawagutii. The sequence goes on from VSDK01021022.1 coordinate 327,867, forward strand.
TCCGAGAGGTGGAACTTCTTCTCCTTGGAAGCATCGGCTTTTGCCGGCCCCCTTTCCCAGCCTTCATCATCATTGTCTAGGTCTGAAGTTTCTTCCTGGTCTGTCTGGTTTGCTTCCTCGTCCATTGCATCTTCGTGGTGTTCAATCACAGCACCAGCTGGAGCTTGCATCTGATCTTCCTCTTCATTTTCCTCGTCGCTAGAGTTGTCCTCTACCAGAGACTCATCATCTGAATAAGGCACAAGTGGCATCATCTTTGCTTCCGGCGGCGCGGTGATCTGCTTCAAGCAGGACACGCGAGACTTGGGGAAGCCTTCGCCTTCAATTGTGAAAGTACCACCGCCAGTTGCAGTCAAGTCAGTGGGAGGCACAAACATCAGCTTCAGGACATTGACTTTCACTTTTTTGTTGGTCACTTGAATCTCTTTGTCCACTATCTTGCAATATTTGCTCATCCATTTGTCTGTCGCCACCTTTTGCTTCGACCGTATGAACACAATGTACATTGGCTGCCCAAAATGTTCGGTCAAAGTGCTCAGTTGCTTCGGCCCTCCAACTGCCTCAGCAACAATGGGTTGGCAAAGGGCTGCATAGAGTTGTCCAGTTCACACACCACCGTCTTTTTCCATACACCTTGACATTAAAATATGCATGTTCAGAGATGGAAAACATTAAGACAAATGCATAATTAGATAAATACATAGCAAAATCAAAAAGAATGAATAAGTAAACATTCAAACAGATGAATCTAAATTAAAAAAGCAAAAACAAAAACAATTATATATATATATGGGAGGTTGCATCCGAATGAAAAATGGTAGAGTTGTCCCTCTCACCAGAGACTATGAACCTTGCAACAAAGATTTGCGATGAGGCACAAGTATATCTGCACGTTTTCGGGTGAAGAGCGCGACCCTCTTCTGGATGGCGATCGAAATTTCTGCGGGAATACCCTCCCAACCTGTCGTTGTTTGCACGCACCACGTCCACTTCTCTGTCAGAGGGGTTGGGGGAAGCTCATCCAACTGCACCCCGAGCAACCTCCCAAAGCCTGAAGGATCCAAATCCTTAGCTGCAGCAAGGGCTTGTCGCTGCAAATCCTCCGCGTTCTCAGCATCCACGTAGCCACACACGGTCCACGCAGATTTGAAATACAACAATGGCATTTTCTCCCAAGCTTCCACAGAAGAATGTAGCAGGTCGGCAAAATTGACCTTGGTCTTTGCCTGCCCATTAGGCAGCAATGTCAACTCTGAGAAATCCTTGCGGTTTCTGAGGTCTTGGATGTAGCCCAAGCAAGTAGCATCACATGATGCTAGCAGCCGCCTGTACATGTGGTGGACTTGATCCACCGGCTGTCCATTCGCGCTCCAGCCGCCTGGGCATGTTCTGCTTAAGGTTTCTTGAATCAATTGGGAATCCAAATGAGTTGGACAGCTCTATGGGAAACGAATTGCTGGGGGACAACACGCAAGTGATCAACTGGACAACTCTACAGTCGCAAACCAGAAATAATTTGCCTCAGGCTGTGTTTGTCTCCCTGGCCCATACATCCGATACCTCAACAAATGAACAACTCCAAAAGCTCACGCGACCGTGGGAAACCCGAATTCCACTTTCAAGAACCAAGACCATGGATGACAACGCTACTATATAATAGTGTGTTCTCCAAACATCACCTGTTCGGGATGACAAAGACTGTTCCTGTTTCAAAAACAAAACTGGCGCAGGACCCATCTTACTGGACAACTCTGCTTTTACGCATCCAAGTAACCAGGGTTCTTGTATGGCATCTCCACCCCGAACTGAGCGGTGAAAGCTTGTCGTTGTAAATCTTCTCCTGCAGAAGTTGCGTGGAACCCTGTCCAGCTGTCTGCTAAAAACATTCCGCGCTGGCTTCCATCCACCTTGATCTTGGCTCGCTGAAGCTTGTAGGCGTCTCCATACAAATTCGCCAACAACTCGTTGAAAGTCTGCGATGTCATGAAATGGCTCTGCGATTCTGAGTAGAGGGCATAGGCCCGCCCCCTATACTGGGCGTTGAACTCCCGAACAGTGGCCTCAGGCACCAACCCCTGTGGAATGTGCAGCGCGACGGGCCCTGGCGTCATGTCTCCCCATGAAGATGTCATGACTGTAATCGATTTCCTTGCCTGCGCCACATGCTGATGTACCCGGTTGACGGAAGGAACTTTCTTCCCTCTCTTGCCGACATCAGCCCGGCTTTTGCGCAAACAATATTTTGTTCCAGCATATCCTGATCGCCAAACCTGATCCACATTCAGGACAAGCCGAATGTCAATACCAGAATCTATCTTCTCAAAGAACCTGGACCGTGCTTGAATCATCAATGGGTGGGCCATATCCAAATAAATTCCTTTCGTATTTAGCTTTGGCCTGCTCCAGCCGTAGCGAGCCAAAAACTTGCTTGCCCATCCCAGCGGCACAGCTTCACAAGCCTTTTTAACAGGTTTGGGGAAAGCTTTGAGAGCTGCCACTGGTGAAAGGACATCCTGCGCTACCTGTCTCTGCAGATTGGATTTGAAGTCAATCAAGTCCTGCTCCACCTGAGGAGTGACAGACGAATGAAGGAAGTGGACAACTCTATGTGCGCTGAGTACAGCGGATTCGCACACGGATAACATCAATCAGATTGGGTCATATATGATTGCTGAACATCGCTTTCGGGGCTGATTTCTCAATTATGTTGAGCTTAAGTGGGTCAGTTTTGGCAAAATGGACAACTCAACAATAAGCCACGCCTGCTTCACACCGGCATTGAACTCTTTGCACATCAAACTCGCAGTGTGGGCAATCTGCTCAACAAGGACCTCTTCATTTCTTGCTGTGACGTCAGTGATGCCCATAGTGCTGCGGGCAACGTACCTGTCCAATTGCTCCTGCACAACTTGTGGAACATATGTGCGTGCTTTGGAATTCTCACGTTTCTTGCCAAGCTTGCAAGCATCCTTCCATGCATCGGTGAGCTGGTACATGTTCTCCGGGCCAGATTTGGATATCTCCATCCATTTTTGGTCCTTTGCTTGTCGCACCCAACGTACAATCCTGCAAGTATGCGGCACAGCTGGGAATGCTTTTCTGGTCTCTTGCAAACAGCGGGCACGCTTGATGCTCTTGCCTTTCTCTTTGGCCTCCTTTGCAAGCTTCACAAAATGATTGACGACTTCAAGCTTGGTTGCAATCGTCAATTCAGTCTTTCTCTTCTTAACCTCCGGCAGGCTTGAAAAATCTTCCTCAGCCCGGGCCATCTTCCGCTTCTTTGTCTGCCTTGGTCTCCGACTCTCAGCCTGTCTAATTTTCCAAACATGTCGTCTTCGTTTGTTGCAATCCTTTCGTCTCTGCTCTTGCTCATCATCATCCAGAAGGGATAAAGCTTTTCGTTTTTTTGCTACCTGCACCTCTGTCTGCCGCTTCTCTCGTGCCTGAAGCTTTTGATTCTGCTTCAGCATCTTGCCGTTCAACTTGTTCATGTCCTCGCGCAGCTGATTGATGCGCCCACCTAGGAGACACCCGGCAGAAATCGTGGTCACTTTCTCCTCTGACTGAAGAAGCTTGGACATCTGGCCATCTCTATCAAAACCCGAAATCACTTCCAACAGCTTTGAACGATAAGCTTCTGTAGCCTCTTCGCTTGCACCCTCTTCGACAAAGTCGCTCCGATGAACATGCTCCATTGCTTTCTTGTACATGCCAAGCTCTCCCTCAATCTCTTTCAATTCGCCCTTCCACACGTCAACCTGTTCACGAATTGCTCGGTACTTTTCTTCCTCTGCGACGGCCTTTTCAGATTCAACTGTCAATGCGTCTTTCAACTTTTCCTCGCAGTCCTTCACACAGGATTGAAGACACTGTTCCCCTGCAGTTGCGAACTCCTTCAAGAAAGCGGTGTCAACCGTAAGCCTCGCGCGTCTTTCAGCAGACTGCAAGGGGACAACTCTAGTTGAATTGGTAGGAAACTGCTGAACACCGAAACACTTTTAAACCCAATAAGCAATTTCACAGAGACAGCTTTCAAGGCAAAAGCAAAGCCAAGCATCTTGTCAGGCAAGTAGGCAAAGCTTTTCAACAACGCATTCTTGCCAGACGTGGCGACATGCACCAGGCACTCTTCATCCGATCTGCTCCAAGAAAACTGGTCTTCGCCACTTGGCTCTGCAAAGTGGCAGCTGATAGCGCTGTACAGTTCTTGCCCTGGTAGAGGATGCTTCACTTCTATAAGAACCAAGGGGTCAGCCTGGAAGAGAAAAAGTAATTGCGCAATAGCTGCCTCTTCTACACTATTCTCGCCTGTGGTGTAAAGAATGCAGCCAGGCTTTTCATCATCTTGCAAAGGATACCGTTCGAAGAGGGCCCATGGCCCAGCCACAGCCTTGCTGAAAATAGTTCTGTGGACTCGGTTGGCTTTTGTGCCAAAAGCGCGTTGCTCACCAAACAAGAAAGCAATGGGCTGAGCTTCTACCTTCATCATCATGTGAAACTTGTCCAGGACAACAGAAGGCACTACTCCATGCACAGATGAAGAAAGGAATTCCTCAGCGCTTTTCTTCTTGCCTATGACTTTGCTTTTCTCAACCCTGTTTGTGTCAAGCCAGAAGTCTGTGACATCTTCACCCATTTTGCCTGAAACGAGCGTGCTCATGGCATTGGGGCCATGCTCTGTCTCTTCCATGATCTTGGCGATTTGCCCGCCATCTCCGAAATCTCCTGATGCCGAGGCTGGAGCTGCAGTCTCACCAGCTTCAGCCGAGCAGAGTGCTGTTGCACTCTTGCGCATGCGGGCAAGAACAATGAAGCTAGCCCACCGGACCTTGCTGGCTCTGCCTGGGTGGACTGGCAAAGAACCCTCTTCGCTTGCTACTTCTTTCAACTTGTTCAAAGTGGACAACTCCAACGCCAATAAATCCTTGCGACCAACCTCGCATATCTGCAAGGCTGCAGACAGCGCCTGATCTCGGCTGCCCAAGTTCTTCCACGGGATCTTCACTTCGGCCTGATTTGGGCCCAAGTTCCTAACTGTAAGGCGGAACACGCGATGCCCCTTGTGCTCTCGCAACTCCACTTCTTCTGTGTCCTGCACAAAGCAAAACACAAAATGCATTCATATCGGCATCTAACAAAGCAAAGCATTGCGTACGCTAGCAACCTTTGGTGTGTAATTATATATGATTTATGCATCTGTAATTATCTGTATGTGTATGTGTGAGATATCGGGTCGCAAAAAAAAATCCATAGACTTGGCCAGACATGGCGCAATGGCGGTAACAAGCGCGCAGCACGAATGTTCCTGCTGGAATTTCTTCATCCAGGCTTCCGGGTCCGTGCTGTGATCCGCAACCACCTCCAGAGTGTGAAAGCTGGAGAATTATCAATCTGAGCCCGGCTATCTCTACAGAAGTACAACTTGAAATCACGCTGACCCAAGGCCCATAAGAACCTCTGCGGGCTGGACAGGAACACCGGAAGAAGAAGAAGAAGAAGCCTGCCAAGGTCAGAAGAAACTAAGTATATAAAACGTGAAAGCCCTAGCAAGGAAGTTACTCTCCACAACGCGCTCATACTTGAGCAAAAGGCCTGTGCGCTTTCTGCGCTCCCAGCTGCTGAAGATGCTGAAGATGATGCCTGCCGCAAACCCAGAATCAATGATACTCTTGGACACCATGTGGCTAACTCTGTCGAAAGTCACCAACCCAAAAATTATATAAAGGGAGAATCCACTATTGCATGCGAACATTTCAGAGGCACGATGACTCACGGACAGAAAATCAAACAAAGCTCAGAAAGCCTTTGCGTCTCCCTTGTCCCCGGCTGAGGGCACTGCCTGCCACAAGCAAAGCATTTGCCAGTCTGCCAGCCCCCTTTCACACCAAGCGAGTATAACTCTATAGGATTGCAAGCGGACAACTCTACGAACTCATGCTTCGCATTGTTTCAACATGTTTCTGGCGGCCCTCACGCAGCTAAACCTGCATGACCCCAACCAAGTTCAACACAAGACCAGCCCTGCCAGCCCAGCCTCTTTTGGCTCCTGCTCTCCTGTCTTATCCGTCTTTGCCTTTTTGCCTTTGCTGGAAACCTGCGAAAGTACGAAGCTTTGCAAATGGACAACTCTACATACTTATGCTCGATACTTATATGCTGGGAGAGATCCTCAAGATGAAAACAAACCAACTTTTCCTGAAACCTGAAAGATACACTCGCACGTTTTCCAAACAAGATACTATGCCATTGAAAAGGCGCAACGCTCCGAAAGCCTCTGCATCTTCCGTGTCCCCGGCTGAGGGCGCTGCCTGCCACAAGCAAAGCATCTGCCAGTCTGCCAGCCCCCTTTCACACCAAGCGAGTATAACCCTATAGGATTCTAAAAGCAAATCTTTCTTGCAAATGGACAACTCTACGAACTCATGCTTGACATTGCTTCAACATGTTTCTGGCGGCCCTCACGCAGCTAAACCTGCATGACCCCAACCAAGTTCAACACAAGACCAGCCCTGCCAGCCCAGCCTCTTTTGGCTCCTGCTCTCCTGTCTTATCCGTCTTTGCCTTTTTGCCTTTGCTGGAAACCTGCGAAAGTACGAAGCTTTGCAAATGGACAACTCTACATACTTATGCTCGATACTTATATGCTGGGAGAGATCCTCAAGATGAAAACAAACCAACTTTTCCTGAAACCTGAAAGATATACTCGCGCGATTTCCAAACAAGATACTATACCATTGAAAAGGCGCAACGCTCCGAAAGCCTCTGCATCTTCCTTGTCCCCGGCCGAGGACGCTGCCTGCCACAAGATCCACAAGCAAAGCATCTGCCATCTAAAAACAAATCTTCCTTGCAAATGGATGGGGGTTTGAATTACCCTGGTGCTGTTGGGCGCTATCATTTTGTAGGCTCAAAGCTGCAAACACAACCTTGAAGCTACAACTTGCTCTTCGAACCCTCAGCTTATATCACTTGAGTCCGTACAATTTGATGAGGGCCAGGTTGTTCTGGACGGAAGGTATGTTGGGCCAATGTGGAAGTACAGAGGGCCATTGTTGGGTCAGGGCAAAGGATGGGTGGAGGAAAGTTTTCAAGACAATTCCGGGATAGTAATTTGTCTTGAAAAAAGGGGCTCTGAAGTGGACCTAGTTGGAGCCATGTTGTGGCTATCTTTGCCGACATGGAGAGCAGGTTGCTCTGGACGAAGGGTAAGTTGGGCCAATGTGGAAGTACAGAGGGCCATTGTTGGGTCAGGGCAAAGGATGGGTGGAGGAAAGTTTTCAAGACAATTCCGGGATAGTAATTTGTCTTGAAAAAAGGGGCTCTGAAGTGGACCTAGTTGGAGCCATGTTGTGGCTATCTTGGCCGAAATGGAGAGCAGGTTGCTCTGGACGAAGGGTAAGTTGGGCCAATGTGGAAGTACAGAGGGCCATTGTTGGGTCAGGGCAAAGGATGGGTGGAGGAAAGTTTTCAAGACAATTCCGGGATAGTAATTTGTCTTGAAAAAAGGGGCTCTGAAGTGGACCTGCATCCTGAATTCTTACCAGGGTCATTTGCTTACAACTTGCTGTTCCACCACATGTTGCTCCCCTACATTTTACCCCAGGTAAAACCAATCTGAAGCGAACACAAGGCCTAGCAAATTGTAGCCAAAATTCAAACCACCATGCAAATGGACAACTCTACGAACTCATGCTTGACATTGCTTCAACATGTTTCTGGCGGCCCTCATGCAGCTAAACCTGCATGACCCCAACCAAATTCAACACAAGACCAGCCCTGCCAGCCCAGCCTCTTTTGGCTCCTGCTCTCCTGTCTTATCCGTCTTTGCCTTTTTGCCTTTGCTGGAAACCTGCGAAAGTACGAAGCTTTGCAAATGGACAACTCTACATACTTATGCTCGATACATCGTGGAAATGTCTAAATGGCACCGCACAAGCTAAGGTTGGAAAAGATTGGGGATCAATTGCGCAGAATCCAAAGGAGATGGGATCAAATTCAATAGCCCCTTCCCTAGAATCAAAGCAAATCAACCGCTGCACGTTCTTGCCAAAACCCAATGATAATTACACAAGTCTAAGTGTATATGGCAACTTCGGGCCTCTTCCACTGCTGCAGATGACGAAGCCTTTCCACTAGCCGTTGTTGAACGCAGCTGGCAACACTGAACCATCGTGACATTCCAGCGCATAGACTCCACACTTTACATGTGGCTAACTCTAAGATCTACGTGGTCACCACAACATTAATGCATGTACAAGACTGCATATAGGTGACATTCTGCGGAGCAAATAAAATTAGAGAGTGTACAGTGGGCCTGCTCTTTGGCTGCAAGCGCGGCTGGAATCGCCTCTGACTCCACCTGGCAACGCATCAAAAAAATTGGCTGTGGGTTTGATTGATCCAACAACTCCATCACTGAAGTTCCTCCGCCCAGCCTCAATGCACGTGAAGACGGCAACGATTACCATGGCCAAGTTCTGCAACTGCATTGCATTTCCTATACGCTCATGGGGTTTCTTGGTTAGGAATGGGTCTGCGATGGGTCTTCCAGAAACCTGCGCCAAAGCATCTGAACAAGGCCAGCCCATAGATGTCCATTTCTCCTTGGCACTTAGCCACCGATGACGTTCAAAAGACCCATACTTGCTACCGCTGGCCATGAGAAATGTTGGCAAAGAACCATCCTCATGGATGTAAGTTGGCCGTCGTACTGGGTCTTGGCCAATAACACAAACACGCCGGTAGTCGGGTATGTCTTGCTCCTTGAAAACCCGGTCATAGCCAGCAAGGCAAAGCTTCTCGCTGGGGAGGAGCATGTCCCAACTCAGTTGGCGCAAGCAAGCATGTGGCCCACGCAAATGGCTAAGTCTAGTCACAGTCCACCTTCCTAATTCTTCGGGGCAAATCATGTTGATGAAAAGCCAAAAGCCACGCAGGAACTAAGGCTGTGGCGGGCTCCCGTCTTCGGTGAAGTTCCGCATCTGCGTCGCTGCATTCTTGCGTTCCTTCATCATGTCCTCTTCGCTGTCAAAACACCACAGGGACTCATGCCGAACCTGAGAATCAGACAGTTTTGCAGCCATCTGGCTGTAGAGTTTCTGAGGGTCATCGATCCACTTGTATGGAGGCAAGAGCCCGAAGAGGTATCCTCTGTCACGCCGGATACATCCCATCCCTGCGTCTTCACAAGCAACAACGATATATCTGGTGTCCATACCTGGCATGGCATCCTGCGTGGCTGACTGCGCTTCTTCACTCAAGACATTTTCAGAAGCACGTATTGGAACACCGTTGCGCTGGAGGTAGTTGAAATGCGCTAGCATGCTGGCTGCATATTGCCCTTCAACTCCGTTCTGGCTCCCCTGAGAACTGTAGTCCCGGCAGCAATGCCCTGATATGTCGAAGTCAACATTCTTCACAGCACACTTGCGTTTGTGCCTGGCGCACTTCACTTTCTCCGACAATTGGCAACTGCCATCCTGCAGCTTCTTTTTCTTCTCTTCAAAACTCAACTTGCTGAAGTTTGAAGGCAAGCGCCACAAGTCCAACACGTCCGTGTGAAGGCAGCATTCACCAAATCGCTTCTGGAGAAATTCCTCGCAACACCCGGCCAAGAATTTGATTCTCAAAATTGCAAAAACTCTGAACTGCCCCGACCGCCCCCATGTTAGGGTCTACTAGGGATGTTTAGTAAGTTAAGATCCAGGACAAAAGGCTAACTCTAGTACATCAAAAACATTGCTCAGCCCACTCGCAAGTCACGTAGCAATCAGCGTCATTCTCGCACATATACTGTGCCTGAAATTTCAACGGAACAAACTGGCTTATCATGGAGATCACCTCTTCCGCCGACCCAATGCCAGTGAAGCGCGATCCCCTTGGACGGAAGCAAACTGTAAAAACATGGGATTCAGCACACGCATACACACAAGCACACGTTTACACGGCTAACTCCATAAACAATGGACGTGTTGAAGCTGAGGTCTCGGCCACGCCAACTTTCGGTTCTGCCACAACAAAGGCTTGCGTCCATCAGCCTCCATTGCCTTTGCAACCTCTTTGGCTACAGTGAAGATTTCTCGGAGCCGACCAAAGCAGTCTGCAAGACTTTGTGGAGGGTGAGACCGAACCGC
>VSDK01021022.1:346239-362160 GCA_009767595.1 Symbiodinium kawagutii
CATGATCATGGCATGATAGCCAAAAACACTGCAAATAACATTGAAATTGTACTTGTGTTTGCCCATGTTGCACCAGACCTTGTCACCCTGATTTATCCAAAACCTTCAATCCATGCAAAAAATCATATCATTTTTTCAAGGCAAAAATCAAGCAAATATATTGTAAATACCAAGGTACATGTACCTGGGTATTTAGAATATATTTGCCTGATTTTTGCCTTTACTGAGTATACAAAATGATTAACAGAACCCTGAGTATATAAAGGGTAGGGATTGGGGTGCTTAAAATATTGTAGAGGTAAGGTAAAGAATCTAAGGACAGGAGGTGGTGAGCAGGAGCCTGTGTACTTAGAGCCTTTTTGCTCCCCTAGGAAGCTTTAATGTGCTTTAAAGCTTCCTAGGCAAGCAAAAATGCTCTAAATGATGCTGACCACCTCCTGTGCTGGAGCCTGGGTACTTAGAGCATTTCTACTCCACCATGAAGCTTTAAAGCGCTTTAAAGCTTCATGGTGGAGTAGAAATGCTCTAAGTACCCAGGCTCCAGCACAGGAGGTGGTCAGCATCATTTAGAGCATTTTTGCTTGCCTAGGAAGCTTTAAAGTGCTTTAAAGCTTCCTGGACCCAAGATCCAAGATTCTCAGGCATTAAGCTCCAGAAATCTTGGATCTTGGATCTTGGATCCAGGAAGCTTTAAAGCGCTTTAAAGCTTCATGGTGGAGTAGAAATGCTCTAAGTACCCAGGCTCCAGCACAGGAGATGGTCAGCATCAGCCTGGGTACTTAAATCATTTTTGCCCACCCAGGAAGCTTTAAAGCGCCTTAAAGCTTTCAATGGGAACAGAAATGCTCCAAGTGCAGGAGATGCAGAAGAAAGGTAGGTTTTTTTTTGGGGGGGGTACCATATATATATTTGTTTCATTCACAGCAAGCACTGATTGACCATCCACCTTCCATCACCTTCTCCGTCCCAGCGACCACTGCGCTCTGCCATGCGCTGACATACCTGGCTTCAACTCCCGGGGGCCCGGGGGCGCCAAGTTTTGGGAAGGTGGCGACAATAAAAACAGTAACAATGCGGCGTTCCTGAAACAGCAACATAACCAATGATAAATACAACCAACTATGGTTACTATCCAACCACAGTAAATAGTTAGAGTTAGCTTGCAACTATAACTAACGCTTATGATTCATTCAAACCAACAACTATTACCGCCAGTGGAAATGGTGGCTGCTACGTAGGGAAGCTGCATAGATTACCATACCTACTGTTCACCAACAAATCAGGCCACAGCAAGCACTCACCACCGCCCTGCCTCACACTGTCTTGGTTCAGAGTTGTTGGCATCTGGCTCTTGAAAGCTGATGGGAAAGGAACCTTTGCCGGCGCAGAAGGCATCCATATCCCCAGAGCCCCAACATGAGACCGAATTTATGGAATGTCCGAATTTATGGAATTTTATGGTTGATTAGTGGTTGATTAGTGGTTGATTAGTAGTTCATTAGTGGTTGATTAGTCGTCAATGTCTGTTGATTCGTGGTTGATTCGTGAATTAATAGTTTACCGATCGGGAATTCGGGTGAAGTCGACGGCCAGTTTTTGAACACTTGTAACATTGGTCAATGATAGTAAGTTTGTCGGGCAGCACCCTAGCTCATCCCCTTAAGTGCAGGGGTGGACATTGGTGAATGATTGTCGATCGTGTGATTTCTTTCGTTTGGGGCTTCAACAAAAAAAAACGTCCGCATCGATGGGTGTTCCATACTCCCCGCACGAGGGTGTCCTCTGGCTGTGAATTCTCATCCGTGGCCCCCACCCATCCGAAATTCAGGATGTGCTGATTCGTCACCAAAACTGATTCTGGTGCTGTCCGCCATTGTCATTCATTTGGAGTCTTAGTGAATCTGGTTCATGATTCTAGCCAATGATAATGGTTGACAGTTGCTGGTTGCTCAGCATTGCGAAGCCCACCACAGGCCGGGTTAACCTCACAGCTACTCCAGCATTGCTCCGGCCTGTCAGGGAGATGGGCAAGTCCACTTGACTGACACCTAGCGGTGGTCCCCGAGCAGCGCAGCTGGGGTGGGATAGCTGGCCATGGTGACCTGAAATCTGGGTGACCCTACAACCAAGGCTTCACCAGATGTCAGGGGTGCACATCTACCATCCACCATGAATTGTATAGTGGTAATAGGGGACCCCCAAATGATCCAATATTAATCATGTATAGTGCTAAACCAACCATTTTTGAGGGTTCCCTAATTATTTTCAGAAACACCCACATACACATCCAAGTACCATCAACCATGAATATAGGTGGATCAGTTCCACCATTACCAGCAAGTCACAATCCGTGCCATTCCTCGTCGGTTCATGCCCACTGAGTGTAGGCTGCGTTCCGCGTGGCAAAGGCTCAAAGAAATACTTCTCTAGATGGATGTTTCTTGAAATAGGGAACCCACAAAAATGGTGGGTTCATTGCCATAAATGGTTACTAGACTGGATGATTCAGGGTACCCCAAAAACAATCTATCACTCGTACAGAAGAACAAAACAGTTCTCATGATGGTTGATAATTAAGAATTAATCATTAGCGGTTATTCATCATCAACCATCTTTATCCGAAGGCAAGCTATGCTATGCAACAGCAACAGCAACAGCAGCAGCAGCAGCAGCAGCAGCAGAGCCAAGCAGAGCCAAGCAGAGCCAAGCAGAGCCAAGCAGCAGAACCAGCAGAACAAGCCACGGAGGAAGAATGCCAAAAACAAATAACATACAAATGAGGATTTTTTGGTTGGTTGGTCGTTGGTTAGTTGGTTGTTGGCTAGTTGATTGGTCGATTTTTGAGGAAAAACTACATGGGTTTTCAGTTGTATGTTCGGCTTGTATTGGCAAAACACAAGCGAGGAAATAGACAAACAACCAACCAACTAGCGAAGAATCAAATAAACAAAGCACATAACAGTACACAAACAGTGCAGGAGAGCCAAGTAAAGGCGGACTAGGAAGACCTTTTGCATCATGAGATAAGCACAATCTGAGCGACGCATTGGACCAACTGACAGCCCCTGCCAAACTCTTCCCGCGTAGTACTAAACCGCTTAAGCAAAATCGATGCGACTTCCCCATATGATGAAGCATGATGAACCATTGTTGATCAGCCATAGTGACCAGTCCTTAAGCAGAATGCATCCCAAGAAAGCTTCCTCGTTAAGTAAGTCATCAACCCATCATTCATCCTCAACGAATTCATAGAATCACTTTCGGGAGTCCCAGATCGTTGTTGCTGATACGGATAAGGATGATGTACAAATGGATCAATACCAACCAACCAAAATAAGTAAGTAAAACGGCCAGGTGAAATGGTTGAAAGCGCTTAATGAATTACATAATGGAGCACCATCTGTCTCAGAGGGACTTTTAAACTTTTCATTTCTTCCTCACTGTTCAGACGAGGAGCACCAAAGGTTACCCTCTGCTACCCCGGTTGCCTGGAAATCCACCGTTGATTGCTGGTGTACTTATCGAAAATCGCCATTCGTTTGACTTCCAGGGGATCGGTTCCCAGAGTTGCTCTCCTGCAAAATGTCCAAGCGGTGGATGGATGATTGTCCCGCGGATCCGTAGTCATTGATGGTGATCATTCAGAGATCATTTTGGCCCAGCTATAATCAGGACTTGGATCCTTATGATTTAATACATTCAAGAAAGAACAGCGAAATTCTAGCGATCCCCACTATTTGCCATTCATGCGCAAGAATACTGATTGTAACAAGCTATGGTCAATCAACAATCATTGTGAACCATCAATCAAACAAAGTAAACTCTTAGTCTTAGCACCTGTCACCCCCTGTCTAATCTTTTCTAGGTGTAACATTGGTATAACACAATGACCTCTGAAAAAAAGTAAATACCATGAAAATCTCTTTTTGAAAAACTAAGAAACATTTCTAGGATTTTCAATCTCTAGAAAAAATGCATTTATATAAATATACATTTCTAAATGTGTTTCTAGGTGTAACTCTTGCAACCAAAATCATAGCTCCTATGGGGACACCTCGCCGTCATCGCTCCGCAGCGCCTCGTTGCCCCCAGAGCATCACGAAAATGCTGGGTTCGTCCGCCGCGGGACTTGGTGGCACCTGAGCCGAGATCCATGGTATGACCAACCAATGGGAAACCCATGGTGAAATAATCGTTAATCATGGTTACTAGGTTAATGATCATGGTTCATCATTCCGGGGGTTCCAAACAGCTCAGTGCAGCGGAACTATGAGCTGTGTGAGACGCCGGGAGTCCCTATCAAATGGTATTTTTCTCACAAGTCATCCAATATTAACAATTTCTAGTAATGAACCACCCATTTTTGGGGTCCCCTATTTTGAGAAACCCCAAAATGGGTATTAGAGCAGGTGGCTGTTGAAATTTGTCTGTATGTGAATCATTTAAATCTGGTGGGTTTTCCTATCAGTGATGATCATTTGGGGATGGTTAGGGGGGTACCACCATTTGTGGAGAACCCCAAACTGGCACTATGGCTATGGCATGGAAGGGTTGGGTTGTGGCAGGGTGGGGCATGTTAACGTTCACCTGCACTTGCATCATGAAATTGATGCTTCGTCACGGGAGGGTTGGGTCGCGGTGTGGGTCGGGCATCCTGACGCTCATTTGGGCTTGCTTCATGAAATTAACGCCGCAGCAAGCAAGACTTGGGTCGGGGTGGGCCACTATCAATAGAAACTACGATTTCTGGATGGTACACCATCTATGGCAAATCAGTTGACGACTATCCTTAGCCATGCTTAAGGGTCATTTACCACAATTAACAATCATCAACGACTGTTTTCACTCAGTGTATCGACCACCATGAACCACAAGATTAACACTCATTAAGCATCATGTTCCATTGTTGATAAGGTGCTGAATGATTAACGATGGCGAATTATGAAAAACAACATTGTTTATGATTGTTGGCGTTTGACCACTTAACTCCCCATCATTTTATCATTTCACCATTGATTCCCCATCATTTCACCATAAATCATTCAAGCGAACCATCATCTTTTCCATCACCATCCTTACAATCCTCACCAAAGCCTCACCATCTGACTGTGGGTCAGTTCACCCTGCACCCCTGGTTCCCCTATCATTAGCCATCATATTCCCCATCGAATTGTTGGTGAACTTGTCCCCCATTATTCGTTGATTAATATTGATCCACAGCCATCCTCATTTACCAACCCAAGCTTCGGTCAACCTCCCCAACGACTGCGCCCGCAAGCTGTGTCAATCCGAGGTGATCCACAAACACCACCGTCCCGCGCGGCGCGACGGGTTCCGCCAAGGGGCTCCGTGGGTCCATGCGTCGTTCCAAGCCTAGCGATGAGTTCCGCATCGGTGCATTACTAAGCAGCTATGTTGGTGAAAACTAGCTTCTATTAGTAATCAACAACCACTACTGATTAACATGCATGGTTTCTAATGGCCACAATACTGTGAACAAAGTAAGCATAAAGGATGATTATTGATAGTAGCTCATGATAATTCAATTGATTGAGAAATGGTTCATAGTTATATGAAATGGTTGATAGTGGCCGGGTTATTAATAGTTCACCCACTATTAGCACTATTGTTGGTTTGATTCATGAAAGATTGTAAATATTTGCCTTATTATGCTAATCATAATTGTTAATATTTACTGAGCATGCTTAATTGATGATTAAAAGCACTTACCTAGGGATAAACTAATAGTTGATGTGGAAAATCATTATGTTTAATAGGAAGAAAACATCAAAGAATGTTAGTTCTGCGAATCTATGTTTCCAGTAAGGTAGGATTATATAATACGGATAATGGCTAGCAACGCTCAACAGTGGTGAATGATTGTTCGTCATTAAGGTTGATGAACATCATTAAATCATGATAATCAAGATATAATCATTGAAGAATAATCATGGTAATGGTCAATAACCATCATTCTACGGCAATCAACCATCAGTGACTATCAGTTGACTGCATCATGAATTAAAGTAATCAGCCATCATAAAATGGCTGATAAGCTTAATTAAGTACTATTGCTGGTTGATAATAGGTCACTAATTATAGCTTAACTGGCTCACAAGTAGTGCTATTTATGGTTAAGTCAATATTGTCATGAACCATTATGTTGATGAACAACCATGATAGTGGTTGATGAACCAACTATAGTTCAATATTCACAATTCTTGCTCAACTATGGATGGATGAACCAATGAAGTCCCATTGTTACTGCAGCCATTCTAAACCGTTGACGCTCCCGCTGGTGGATTTACAGCTATCCTCCCGGGAGCACTCAGCATAAACCATTGAGTTTTTGCATTGGCCAAGAGTTTGTATGTTTTGTGCTGATCATCAACAAAATCAGCAACAGTATAGTGGCTATAATGGTTGATGATTGATCGGCTAAAATTGTTGTAACGGTTATAGTGCTTAATCATAATGGTTAGAATGGTTATAGCGGTTGATGACGATGGTCATTTGAAGCCAATACCGGTCATCATAAAGAACTACAACCATTTCTCACCACTCTTAAGTGCTGTTGAATCATGATCGATGGGAAAACATCATTGACGATTTTCATGATTGCTTGCAGAGGGGGAGCGAGCTGATGATGGTCCCTCTAAACAATAGTG
This sequence comes from Symbiodinium kawagutii, assembly GCA_009767595.1. Lineage (NCBI taxonomy): Eukaryota > Dinophyceae > Suessiales > Symbiodiniaceae > Symbiodinium > Symbiodinium kawagutii. Next base: position 352,908 of record VSDK01021022.1, read on the forward strand.
ACTGGTTGCTGACCATGGGCATAGTGGTTACAACCTACCTTTAACCATGGTTATAGGGCTCAAAGCCTACCTTTGACCATGGTTCTAGGGGTTAAGACCTACCTTGTAATGTGATTTACCATGGGGATATAACTGGGAAACCTCTTCTGTAGCTGTTAATCAAGGCGTAAATAGAAAACAAAATAACTGGTAAACCTCTAGTCGATAGTTCACGAATAAGCTCTAGGTGATGTTTCATACTGTACACTTGCAAATTGTTGTTCAACATCAGCCCTAGTGGTTTCATAACAGAACGAACATAAGAATTTGTTGCTTAATTGCCCTTTACTGCAGCCATAGCCAGTGATTCACTTCATGCTCCCACTAAATGCGTCTGACTGTTGCTGCTCTAAATTGGTTGGTTCACTTCCCAGGGCCGCGGCGCATGTCAAGCCATGGATGGTCTATCTTCAGAAAGCACATGTCTACGAACAAGAACAGCAACAGCAGCAGCTCGCCATGGCAACTCCCCTGGGCCCCTGCCTTGCCAAAGGCGTGAACGTCCCCATTTCTCTGAGGAATCGCAAACTGAACCTGAAATCAGTAAGAAAGGTCAAGGGCCAAGGTGAATAGCAAGTCGTGCATCTTAATGTGTACGTCTTCCCCAGAATCCCGTCCACTTGAGCATCAAATCTGTGTGTGTGTGTGAGATTGCGTGCATATTCAGAAATCACTACATCTATATGTATACGTATTGATGATATACATATCTGAATGCAGATCTGCATCTGGTATTTTCAGAAAATCGTTTCGAGACAATTGATTCTTTGAGTATAAAACTCAATCTACATTAAACCATCAGTTTTCCTATGCACTTCCCGGTCTCTCGCAGATTATGAATTTCTGGCGTAATGGTTGCTGGAGCTTATCACTTCTGGTGTGGATGATAGATACATAAATCATCGAGTCCCCCAATCCCATGAACTTCAAAAAAGCACCAGACATTCTTCGGAACGATCTGTGCGCCATGCCCTGCACTGCACCTGATTTCCTCGCTCTTCAAAGAGCTGTTGCCGCTCCTGGGCGAGCGGCGAAGCCAAAGGCGCCAGCGGTTCCGCGGTGAGAACAGGCTGCCAATCAACTCATTTTTACTCTGATTAAGATTGCTAGGATTGCTAGGATTGCTAGGATTGCTCTGAATTTGTCCATAAGATTGCTATGATGATAGTGATCATAGTGGGGCATGGCAGCTCTTGTATTGATTAGTCGTGATGATATGACCTCAATCTTTCCAACATAAGATTGTATCTCTGCGGATTTTTTTACGGTGGGCAGTTACTTTGACATTGCTATTCTTAACCATCACTTTGGCTGATGTTGTTTGACGCCTTGTAGTTATCAGGCTACTGAATCATGACCAACAATCAAGTCTCTTGCTCATTGCTCATCCATTTGTTTAATCAACAAGAATGGTTAATGGTTACTACTTCAATACTGCTTGATGCTGGTTCATAGTGGTTCATAGTGGCTGAAGGCCTGGGCTATGGAAACTTGGATGCCCCAACGGTTTCCGCATGACCAGCCACCTTCTCGTGAACTTGATCAATAGGGGGGGTAGGGGGATCAACTTCTCAAGAAGCATCGTCTCAGCTGGTGCCTCCTTGGAGCAGCTCGGCGTACAATTCATTGGGATGCAACCATAGGGACAAATGGCTTACCCCAAGATCTACGGCCATACTCGGTCGTAGCTTCACAGCCCCTGTGAAGCCGTGAGCAACACAGCATATCCCAGCTACCCATGGCAGCCCAAGTTTTACGACACCAACGGTTGATTCGTGGATTGCTGTTTCTAAGCTGCAAGTCTTGCTGCTGAAATTGCGACTGCTAAACCGACATCCAACTGCTGATGATCCATGGTTCACCTTACTGGGATACATCCCGAAACGATCCACCAGTTCGACGTTGTTTCCGAACCAGCAACCATGAACCAGGTAGAAACAAAAATTCCAACTCAATGGTTAACGATGCCAATGTACCAGCATCATCAATTAACCATCAATCAGATTTAAAAACCACCATGACGAACCACTCACTGGAATGAAGCACCGTGATTATACCATCATTGACCTATAGTCAGTACCTATATGGTTACATCGTCAACCACCACTAACTCATTGTACTACCAGCTTAGTGGCCACCCCTGTGGACCGCTCCTAGCCTCGCCCCAGGGATACCCCAACGGCCTCTCCGAAGCAGATGCCCAGCGAGAAGTTCTCGTGTCCGTCGTACCTTGCTGGGCACGGGCGGGCAAGGCGCTGGCGCGCTGCCGTTGATGGAGAGCACTATGGTTGATGATGGCTGGTAACATTGGAGAAGAGTTGATTATGGCTGATGATGATTGAGGCTGGTTGATAGTAGTTTGCTGATATGACCAACAATGGACAGTAGTCGAAGGACAAATCTGCAAGAATCATCACCAGGAGCAAGAGCACTTAGAAGATCAGTGTGGACGTTGTTGTCTACAAGTTATCTGGTAGATGGCGCTTCTATGTATGAAATTCAAACAAGAATCAACAAATAACTCAGCAATGTAACTGACTAAGCACCGCGTACTGGCAGCCTACCATCGACATCTCAGCTTGTCTAGGTCAAAAAAAACTATAAGGCTCAGCTTGACCACCAATAAACCATCGTGCTGCCATGGAAATGCGACCTGACTCGAAAAGGATCACGAAATCGCCTCCTGACTGGTCATGACCATCCATCCTGGTGCATCTCCAGCAGCGAAGCCCGCTCAGGGCCCCACTGGTCTGCATGAAGATTGCAGAAGTCGCCGCCGTGTCTGTACCTCCAATCACGAAGGAGTTCTGCACAGCGGTTGATGAACTGCCTTGAGATAGTTGTGCTGTGAAGCAACCATACTGAGATAGTGAAGCAACCATCACTCCCTTGGTTCATTGTGGTTTCATGTTGATGTTGGATCAGTCTTAACAAAAACCGGCCATATTCCTGATAAATCACCAGCTATTGAGCAGGTAAACTGCGGGTGCTTTATGAAGAAACGCATCTGCTATCAACCTCTGAACCATCCAAATTCACAACTTCCTCTGGTGAAATCTTCCCCGAAGTCTGCTGAACACCTTGGGGCTCCCATGGAGCTGAACCCCTTGCAGTGGTAGCCCTTCCCAAGCTGGTGCCCAAGCCCAACAGCCCCCACCGCGGGCACAAGCTCAGAAGGCAGCGAGCCTGGGAATGCAACTGGCAGGTGAGCGACCGTTGGTATGATCTACGGGGGTGTGCATGTGCATTGGTGTTATCTTGTGTGTTTCTGAAGGTGTTTCTATGACATTTAAGCACCCTTTAATGTCTAGCTATCTAGATGGGTGTTTCTCAAGTCATTGAAAAACCACAAGATATGAATTCACGGTCACTTTAGATGCTGTGGACTATGACTTGTATTTTCAATAGGGATCCGAATTTGATACACCAGCCCCACCGTCAGCCATCACTCGTGGATGCGGCTGGTTGGTGTCCGCGGTTCAACCTTCATCCAACGATCCGCTTCCAGGCTGGGATCCCCTGACAGGCTGAAGGTTGAAGACCTCGCAGCCAGCTACAGGACTGAGACTGAGGCTGGTTCCTGATGACTGCTGGGAAGGTCATCTGCTGGTACTACAATAAGTAGCAACATCACTAAGTCAATCATCACTTCTGCCAATTAGTTACATAAGCTGGTACTGATGCTACAACAAGACTCATCACTCAAGTTTAGGGTATTATCTCTGTTTATCTAGCATGATGGGTCAACACTACGTCATGGCTGATTTTGTTCTTTATCATAGTCACTTGTTGTGGAACCAATGGTTCAAAGCGATGGTTGATATTGATCATTCTTGATTCGTGACGATTGATAATGATGTTTGATGTTATATAATTGATACTTAATGAGTCAATATTCATAGTGATGGTTCGTTGTATTACCAACGACAATAGCATAGCTAGCAGAAGTGGTTCAAATAATCATCACTACCATAGCTCCCATCATCAATCTTGCAGCATCGAAATTTATCAGTTTGGCCAATTGTCAATAATCAGCAACAATAACCTGATACTTAGCTCATGGCCAATGGTGAATGCCCAGGCATTGGCCATTACTATAACCATTTAGCTCAATAAGCAGCCCCAATAACCTGGCAGTTGCAGTGGTGAGACTTGCCCCGCGCATGCGCCTCGGCCAAGTGCTCCAGGATGGCATGCAGCGTTGGTGCCTGCTGAAGCACCTCCTCGGACACCAGGCAGAGGTGACCTCAGCGGCACCGAAGCAGTGCTGCGCGGATGGAGGTGGATGGTGGGCGGTCCTTGCCACCAGCAGCTTGGCAAATGCTGGCTTTCTGCCTGGATTTCATCATCTTCTTCCTGGTCTTCTTCCTGGTCTTCTTCCTGGTCTTCTTCCTGGTCTTCTTCTTCCTCCATGAAATAGATGGAAAAATGGCCGTGAAGGCAAGCACCCAACTGAGAAGTCATTGAAACTCGGGTCAGCATCCGGATGTTGTCTGCGCTGGAAAGCCTTGTAATTGGTGGTCACAAGCAGGGTTTCAAACAAATTTTCTGATCCACGCACCCTGTGACAAAATCACCAAATTCTCTTTGATTGTACAGAAGGTTGCTTCCGGACAAGACTTCAAAGCCATAGTCTATGGGTGTTGCAACAACATGTAATCTACTGGAAAACTCTATAAGCTGCGGCTCAAAACAGAGCAAAAAGAGCCAATCATCTTCAAACCGGTTTCCGAGTCAATAATTTGCAACGTACCCACCTGGTGGGTGTACATTCACATCACAATCACTTAATTACATCATAATTATGTACATACATATTTACATACATGTGTATGTGTGTATTTACATATACATATCGATATAGTAGATCCACAAATATGCACCCAAAATGATGCTTCCGCGCGACTGTGATACAAAATAGACAGGTGCTGCTACAACGATATGTCTGAGTTGCGAAGTTCACAACATCTCAGTAACATCTCTAGAATAAATCACCACAAAAATGTCCTTCACCCACCACGGATTCCCCAAAACCTCCACCGCACAACAGATCCAGGTCCCCCGGCGTGAGAAGGGCGCGCCATTGGAGAGCCAGGCAGGCTGAAATGTGAGCTCCTCACCACCAGGGGGAGCTGGACATAGTTTCCTCAAAAATCATCATCTATGGCGAGGTCATCTGTCGCACTTTCAAGCATGGACAGAACAGGTCGCTAGCTGCTGGCATGATCATACGCATTTAGTTTTGTGTGACTGTCCTAAAGATGATCTACAATACACCTGTCATCCAAAAACAGCCAGCCAGTTTTGTTGGAAAATCCCATGAGCCATTGCCAAGACCAGCGAGGTTTGTCAAAACCTCTTGGACTGCTTGGTTCCTGTTGAGATTCGCCCCGTTTTTTTCTCGCCACCAACGCGGCGCCTTCGCCACACGGCAGAGCCATCGCCTCGGGCGATGAGCTCCACCGGTGGCGCCTATCTAATGCCACGGGGAAAGCCACTGGGAGCCGTTGGTGAACACCGGAGAGCCGCGCTGCTGCAACAAGACATCTCCAACAAAACCAAGGTGTGAAGGATGACGCTGGAAATAATGAACTTTTAAACATCATATGAAGGTAGTTGTATGTGTTCTGCGTGTGCGAGCGTGTCCATACATGTCTATGTATTTACGATTGTTTTAAACAAACAAATGGAAGCATAATATTGTGTATGTGAATGTACAAGCATTTTTTCCTGCGTTGATTTGTCGACATTCAAATTTGCTGCCCAGTGCCTTGGAAAAGCCCATGGCAATGGCTATTCTTCGCATGTCACTCCGCTCACAGGTCAGTGCAAAGACCACAGCTTCACGTGGTCACTGACCTGAAAAGGTAAAAAAACGCAGTCATCCTTCACCTCATGCGCTGCGTGCGCATGGCTGTTGGGGTAGAAGCTGAAAATGATGCCATTCTGGAGACTTGGCAGCACCTTTTCGAGCATAATTTTCAACTCTAGGAGTCCCTGTAGGTAGATGTAGGTAGTGGTTATTCTCTCGCTACTTCAACCTCCAATTTCATTGTTGCTCAGAATAGACCAATGGCCTTGCGACCCAACCGTTCTGAACTGCACAACGCACCAGTTGCTTGAGACACAAGTGGAAAACTTGCAATACAATTGTTGCTTATTGATGATTGTCGGATTGTTGTCCATAATTTGTCCTTCATCATCTGCTTGGTAGTACGAATCAACTAGATGATCATCAACATGATTGTCGGCTTGGTGGTCTGGTTTGTACAGAATGCTTCTAATGACTAATAAATTTATTATGGATAACAATTTCAAGAATGATTGCAATGCTTATCATCTGGTCGATCATTACCAGTTGGTGGTCAGTTGACACATCCTAAAACTCGTCGAGAATCATCCCCAACCAGTGTGGCTGAAACTAAAACATAATCAAGTGAAACCACCGACCAGATCTGTTGTTGAATGGTGATCAAACAAGCTTACCGGTGGCTATATACTGGTGGTTCATAGTGTTTTGTGGTTAGTAGTAGTTAGTGGTTCATAGCGTTCAATACTGGTTAATAGTCAAGCTAATAGACATTGTTAGTAGCGGTTGGTGGTTAACAACCCTTCAACCCCACAAGAACCAGTTACTGCATTGATTCTCAATTTCTCACGTCCATTTCTAGAACCCCAGCACCACCGCGGCGAGTCACATATCCGATGGCATCTCGGAAGTGCTGCCGCTCGTGCTTGCGGAAGAACTCCTTGGCCGTCGAACGGCTCGCATCTGCCTGGAGCAGCGAGATCGGCTGCGCTGCTGGGGAGCCACGAGGAAGTGGAAAGAAACCAAGATACAGCGGGGACCAACAGCAGCAGCGCAGCGCAGTGGACCAACATGACAACAAGAACCAATTCACCACTTGCGCAACTGCCACAACTTCGGTGCCTCGCAGCCATCAGCGCACGGTATATCGTGGCACACCACGAGATCTGAAGGCAGCAGCCCCTGACGATTTCGCAGGATCGGATCTGCCTTGTAGGCCAGCAGCAACCTGCGCCGAGTCTATGATGGTGGGGAGGTTCGGATGGTGCCGTAGGCACACGGCCCTCAGGAAGCTATCAATAATAGGTTGAACTCTCGGATAGGCCTGCGAAGGGCAGCATAACTTCAGCAGCAAGGTGAAATTGAACGATAGACCCCTTCCCTGTGATACCAATCTGCTGGGAAATCACAAGTAGTTGCACTGCTAAACCGGGCTCTGCAAGGGTTCTTGGGAAGGGATCAGACTTGATCTGGATTGTCCAACAACAAACCGCCCACCATCATGAACCAGCATGATTCACCATTCATCGAACCATCATCAGGCAATAATGAACCATCAAAAAACCATCATATAATCATTAAATCATCATTGGCCATAATGCAGCCATTAGTCCACCAACAATTAACAATGCTGTAATGTTAATGGTTCCCAACTGTGATAATTATTACCCAACCAGTGATGATCATCCAGCAATTATGATTGTCCTCGAAAACTAGCCAACCTTAGCTACCGTTACACAATCCGTGACCAACGCCAGCTGTTGTTCACCAACAACCATCATTCTAAACTCTAAACCACCCCATTGCCTCTCACCTTTAGCCAGGATCAGCTAGCCAATTCAACCATCACTACCATCATTTGCCAGTATCACTGCACTATTAGCTAATATCAAACAATGTCATCAACAAACCATGATAATTATTAAATTTTCGCATCAGCCATTTCTAGACCATCATCATCAACCATTTCAACCATCATTAGCCATGACAGCCATCATTAACCATTTCAACCATCACCAACCGACCATTCTCACTATATGGTGGTTTCTCAAAATAGGGGAACCACATATCATCCATCAATCATCATTTTGAGCAATAAACTTCCCATTCTGGGGTGCCATTATGGCCCTATGGCTGGAGAAATCACCATGTCCCTGCTGGCACTGGTTGTCATGAACCAACCATCAACAGCCAACCATTAAGCAACCATCGCATCATTCACCCACCATTCTCCTTCGCCTGGCCACCCCAACCTTGGCCCCGCCTGGCTGGCCAAATCCCTTCGCTGCACAGAGCGCACAGGTGCAACGGCGTGTTGGAGTCCTGAGACCCATTGCACTGGCAGTTCTCCATGCCACAGGCCACCAACCACCGGCCATGAACGTCCAAGGTTGGAATCCGGTTGGAAGCAGCCTGGAACTCAAAGTACACATCCAAATTGTTGCTGCTAAATCCTACTCTTCAACTGTTGCTGGCAATTCACCAACTTTGAACCTCGACCTTGGGCTCAAGCTTCAACCAACCAACCAACCAACCAACCAACCAACCAACCAACCAACCAACCAACCAACTGCAAAATTCGAGGATCTTTCTCCAGTACAACCAACAGTCACAGTCTAGCAGCAGCAGTGGACCTTTTGACTTGAGCCTTGAGCCAAACAGTATGTTGGCAGTGCGGTGTAGTGCGCAGTGGGTGCAGTGTGACTTTGTGTCTCAACACTCCCCCTTGAATGCTGCAGTGGGTTCCAGTGCAGTACATTCACATTAATTAGGCAGTACCTACTCGACGAACAGTTAGTCGATCCACTAAACAGTCCATCACTTCAGTAACATCAAAAGTACAGTGCTCAGTATAGCACTTCAGTGTCGGCTCTTCTTGACAGTCACCGTCACACAGTGATTCAGAGGCAGTGAGCCCAACAGTACATCGACTGTGTGATCAGCAGCATCTTCATTTCCAGTGACTTCCATGAGCTCATCCTCATTTTCATCTGCAGTGCCCAGTTGATAGGCTGCAGTAGCTTCAGTGCGGCTCATCTGAAGCATCTTGGCCATGGCATCAGTGATCACAATGTGACCCAGTAGTCCTCGACAGTGAAGCCCATACCAGGTCCTCATGTTCAGCTCATTTCGCAGTGGCATGAAGTTTGCCAAGGTCAGTCCTTGAAGTTCAAGGATGATGCCAGTGCGCAGTTCGACTTCGCTGAAGTGGTACATTTCTCCTGCAGCAGTAGTCTTGCAGTGATCAATGTACAGCCTATTGAAGTCTCCCAGTGGAGTCTCTCGCAGTGGGTTGAACATCAGCACACAGATGCTCTCTTCAGTGGCCAGTGGATTCCCTTGGAGCGTCATGTGGAACAGTCGCAGCAGTGAGGAACGAACAGTGAACCAGAAGTTCTGCTGTTC
>VSDK01021022.1:368267-399074 GCA_009767595.1 Symbiodinium kawagutii
AGTGCGCAGTGGGTGCAGTGTGACTTTGTGTCTCAACACCAACCAACCAACCAACCAACCAACCAACCAACCAACCAACCAACCAACCAACCAACCCTAACCTTAGCCCAGCCCGAACCCACCCACCCAACCCTTCCCCTTCCCCACCCACCCCACACCAAGGCACCCTGTCCCTGGCATTCACCTCAGCGCCCGCGTGGAGCAGCAGCTGCGCCAGCTGCACGGACTGCACAGGGTCCGCCAGGCAGCGCCGCACCTGGGGCGACGCGCAGCCGGGGAGCGCAGGGGCCACCGATGACTTGGGAAGTTGTGAGGTTTTATGATGGCTTAGTGATGGTTTATGATGATTTAGTGATGGTTTATGATGATTTAATGATGATGGGAAGGGCTAATCAATAATGGTTTATTGTGGTTTAATGATGGTTCATCGTGGTTTATCAACCATTTTGTGATGGTTGATCATGGTAAGGGCTAATCAATCATGGGTAATAATGGTGTATGATGTTTTAATGATGGTTAGTTTGTGGTCAAAAATGGTGAGTTTGATGGGAATAGTTGTGGTTTATGATGATTTATCACAGTAATGGCTGATCAATAATGGTTATATAATCATGGATAATAATGGTGAATAGATTATGGTGATAAGAAAAAGAAGGGTTAATAATGGTGAATAATATTGGTTGATAATACTGAATAAGAGTTGAGAAGGGTCAGCAATGGTTGCTAATGGTTGACTGATGGTTAAAGCATGGTGGATCAATGGTGGTCATGGTGAATCATGGTGCTACTTTCAGTCATTTTTTGAGATCTATGATGGCAATGATGGTCATCAAGTCATCATCAGGTTGGCAGTTCAAAGACCAGTTCACGAATCCACTGGTGATCAAGAAACCTGATCATTGTTCTGGTGTTTCAGCCAACAGTGAACCATGGACAGACCCAACCCACCCCAGGCGTCAACTAGCATGGATCAAAAACATGCACCGGTACCAAGTACCGAGTATACGTGACAACGAGAATACCCAACAGCTACGTATCCTTAGTCATTTGGCTTCATCCTTTGCGTGTGGCCAATTGATGTGTCAAGAAATATCTTCAATACTATTATCACCAACTGCTGTGGTTGACGATGTATCAATTATTTGTTAGACTGCAGTGATGGACCATTTACAGTTCCTTTTGATTTTTTTTTGCTGGATATACCCACACAAATCAAACCTTTTTTCATCAACCATTGATGCACCATTGATTCACCTTCACCAGTTCATTGCCCAGTGGTAACAACTAGTCAAGTATTCTTAGCCATAGATGTCCCCACAATTTCACCGGTTTTGATGCCTATTTTGTGTAGCAGGGCATAACCCACAATCGTCAGCCATTGCCCATGAGCTCACCTTCACTAATTAACCATAAATGAACCCCTGCTCACCACTGTAAACATCATCAACCATCAACATCAACCATCACTTGACCATCCATTAACAATTAGCAACCATGAACCGTCCACTAACCATCAACCATTCACTGCGATTATCCAGTATCAACCATTGCTACCATCAATAAATCAATTGAATGTCCTTTGGCCATAAAATCATAATTTCATCATCATTTAGCAATCAGTTAACCATCAATCCCCTATTTCCGTCGACTGAACCATCAACCATGCCCGTACTAAATGAATCTGTCTGTACCATCATTCAACCATTCTCAACCATAGACCACCGACCAACCATCAACCATCATCCAACCATCCATCAACCATCAATCTAAGCATTGAATCGTTCAACCACAACCAATGCAACCATCCATAAACCATCAACTAACCTAACCATAACTAACCACAACTCACCACCAGCCATAGCTCCTCTTAGCTCACCATCCAACCCTCGCCACCCACCACGGTGCGGGCCCCACGGCACCGCTAGGTGCAACGGCGTCCGGCCGTGCTCGCCCGCCACGCGCGCGCACGCGCCACGCGCCAGCGCATCTGCGGCTTGCGACACGTCGCCCCGGTGACAGGCGTCCAGGAGCAGGGCCTGGAGGTGAAGATGTGGAGCCAGGAGTCGGCTGTGAGTCAATAGCAACCAACTCATAGGGGGATAATCATGAACAAAACTATAGTGAAACAATGGTTAATGATAGGGGAACGACCAATAGGATTGGTGAATGGTTACTAACATGAAGATGATTGATATTGTTGGTTAAATAGTTCCTACCGGTGAATGGTTACAGCTAACATTGTTCATAGGATTGATGGTTGAAGAATGATCGGTTAATGGTTACAACGGTTGATTGTCATGTTTCTTATTGTTGATAATGGATATTCATGGATATGAATGATAGGGGAACCAATCGGGAATAGTCAGCAATAATGGTGAACTAGCTGGTTAATGGCTGATAATCATGAATAGTATGGGATAATGGATGTGAATGATCGATAATAAGGGATAGTACCCAAATTTACAGTGGTGAAATGATGGTTCAGTTGACTAATGACTCATGGTCCCTATTGGTTATATCATGGGTGATAATAAGGGAACTTCTGGGGAATTACTCCAACAACGATAGGGGATGAAGAATGGTGATGGTTGAGTGATGATTGATGGTCAAATGACGGTTGAATTGATGGTTGAATAATGGTTGAATAACCGTCCATAATCAATGATTAACTAGCTGGCATTGGCTAATAAGAGCGGATGATAATCAAATATATCAGGGGTAGACCAAAAACCATCAATTCCAAAGGGGATAACAACCAACAATGAGAAGGAATTCAATGGTGAGTGAAGTTAGTGGTTGGTAGTGGTTGAATATATGGTGAAACTGATGGTAAAATGAGGGCGAATCGATTCATTGATGGTTGAACAGAGGTTGACAATGTATGGTTGATAGTGGTCGATCGTGGTCGAATGAACCTCTATTGATGGCTAATTGACATCTTCATTTATAGGGTATCGGCACATGATGGTTGATTGATGGTTGATCAGTGGTAAATAAGTCCGGCAATAGGCTGGTTCATGATACCGACCGATGACTGATAATGATCGATAATGGTCAATTGATGGTTGATGACCATTACTACTACATATCCAACGGTTTCTACATAGTGATGAAGAAATAATGTTCCAATGATGATTCAGTCATAGCGACTGATGATCAAGTCATGGCGCATGATGATTGACCGTCATTGATGCTTACTGGCTGATGGTTAATACAAGGGGATAATTGATGGCATCCCTACCAATTGATCCTGACTTATGGTTGGTACTAGTTAGATGATCTGAAGCATGGCATACAATGCACACACAATTCAAAGCTCAAATTATTTGAGCCCACAGTCATTGGGGCAACGCCTGGTTTCCTTGCCGCAAAATTCGGAATGTTTAATAAACAACCCAGTAGTGCCTTTTTGAGCAGGTCGAACTTCTTTGCACAAAAAAAATGCAGTACTGTGGTATTATGTTCCAAAGGCTCACAATTCCTTCGATTTTCCATGATATGCTGTACTATCCAGGTGCGTGTGTATGGCTTGAAAGCATTGATGCACATGTGCGGTTGCATCCACCAACAAACAGTGAAGATCCCATGTACGCATGAAATATCGTGCGGAATGGCTCAGCTTGCCCCACAACAGTGCCCAAGCGCATCCTCATGGGAGGTGCTTTTGTGAGAGCAGCTTTCATTGCCGTCAACTTTTGGTGTGTGGCTGTGTGTTGCTGTAGGGGGTGTACAGTTCGAAGGTGGTTGAGATCCGCCATTGAAACGTTAGTTACATCTACCATAACTGGTACCCTAAAAGTATTCACCAGCTGAACTCGCAGCTGGGGGCACTACCTGTCGAATCGTTATGGGTGTCACTTCTCCGCTTCCGAAATCTGTCCTGTGCATTGGCACTCGAGTGGTACTCCTCCTGATCCGAAGTCGTTTCGATTTCCATGGCGGCAACACGGTCGGTTTGCCGGGAAGGTCCAATAACGATGACTTGTGTGGTGAAATCATGGTAGCTGCTGCTTGCTTAATGTTTCATGACTAAGAATGGCTGAAGGTGGTTGGGCTGATCACGGTGAATCAGGGTCGATGCTTAGTGAGTAAGTGCTTTGTAGCAAGGATGGTCGGTAGTGCTTACAGGATTTTGTGAATCGCAAACGTTGACTAGATGGGATATGCTCAGGTGGGAAACATTGTACACAAGTCGACAATGATAGCCATTGCTGGTGAATTGAGAAGCCAGCAACAATAAGTGGTCAACAAAAAATTGGTTGATCTCCAACCAAAAAATGATTAGGAATGTTTCTATGGTTAAGGGGTGTATTTCCATTTTTGGCTAGCTAGAGGCAGTGGAGATGTTGTTTTTGTCATATCAGTCTATGATAGAAAACCATTGGTGATCTCTCGTGATTGGCAAATGTCGTCTCTAGCCTACAGTAAGAAATGAAAGCGAGGCAAAAGAATATAATAACAAACAGTTTGATCAACTAGTTGACGGTACAAACACAACCTTTCAAAAACTCCAGGACAATTGCGATAAGACTTCTCGCGGGCAAGGCTTTCTCAGCGCAGCCGATACGGCGCGGCAGTTAACTACTGTCCTACACTGATCCTCTCTGCTTCCTGAGATCGCCTTGAAACTCACCATCTCAACAGCTGCTGCAATCTTATCATTGCCCAAGGGGTCCCTTGTGGCAGCGGCAGGCATTCTTTTCTTTCCCATTCTTCAGCATGTCCTAAGCACCGCAGAACCTGCGGAAGCGGATGTCCTAAAACTACGAATCTCCTGGCATCTGCCACAGAACGGATGCTGCGACAGCCCACAAGCCATAAATGTCGCCTCCCATGAGCTGTTGTTCCAAGCAGGCGAAGCAAAGAGGCCAAGAAACCACACCCAAACAGACATGCCATCCACATGGCTACGAGACTCGTAGGGAAGACAAATCAATGGCCATCAAACAGCTCGGAGTAATAGGCATTGAGATGTTCCGAAGCCATGGGACGGTTCCCAGTTGTTGGTTTCGCATTGATGAATGTTGGGCACCCACATTCCAAACACGCCAAACAACGAAAGGGATGTAGCTCACATGTGTCTTGCTTGGTTGCCATCCATAAAAGTCCAAGATGATATGTTTAGCTGGGGTTGTACTCAGCAAAGAGAAGCAAGACCAACCTACCAATCTCATTACCCTCGACCCAATTGACAACAAGATATAACATATAAGGCAGTACTGCCATTTCAAAAACTCAATACGCTGGTGGAATCTTGGATGAATAATCATCCTGCTTAGCAAGCAGTTAGTATATACATATATATATCATATATCATACATGGAGTTCTATGGGTGGACGAACCCTAGCTATTGACAATACCTAGCTGAACATCCACACCACCACTCAGACAGGTGCCCAAACCCACGCGACGCTTGGTGCTTGGTCGGTTCCTTCTTGGACTCGCTGGTGCCTTCTTGGATTCCCAGGAGGGCAGGCGGGAGAGTTGGCGACGGCGCTGATGGCAGTTCTGGTGGGCTACTGGAAGCTCCACGGGAGAAACGGCTGGTGGTCGTACTTTCAACCCCGGCCGAACTGATCTAAAGTCACAGGTCATGGTTAGAAGTTAGCAGTGGCAAGCAGCCTAGATCTATGAGGTCAGTGCTGGTGCTTTCCTCAACCACGACGATTTGGCTGCTTCTTCAATGGGGAATCCCAAAATTCGCCTGGGCTATGATCAGAGATTTCTGTTTGACCTTGGAGATTCCGTTCGAGACAAACACCCATTTCAACGACACGAAGCATGGCGCTGTTGTCGCAAGAAACGATATCTTCATGTGCCAATCGCCAGCAACACAGGGTCCCTTTCAATGTTAGCGGATTTTGCTGCTTTTCACAACGATTGACCCCTTACAATGGCTGGTTTCTTGAAAAGGTATAAACTGGTACCTAACTTTGGAGGCTTACGGGCAGGGAAGTAGTTGGGACAAGACCAGGATTCTCCAAGATGTTCAGGCACCAACTGTGGTTGGCTTTCCCCCTTGAGGGCTGGAGGCCCTTTGAACTTTGAATCTGATTCATTTTTTGGTAGCGGTTTGAGATTGTCATTGCTCACCAGATTCCGAACATGTACAGATTTCCACTCGTAAATCTACATAAATCTACCGTATGAAACAACACATCTCTTCGTCTCTTTGGCAGTAACCCAAGGCGCAGAACTCCACCACTACCGTGCAGAACGACAGAAGAAGCTACGGCGCAGCTTCACACTTCAGGATTTGATCCGATGGCGCCGCTCCCTGTTGGGCTCGTGCGCGTCTAAGGATTCATAACGGTCACTAGCGGCACCGCAACGCAACGATCGCATGCGGTTCAGAACTTCAGCGGAACAGGCCGTTCAACCTACCAGTGACCCATGGGGTTTGGCGAATGGGTCAGATTTAAGTTTTTACCGCCAAGTAGATTGATGGCCTCAGCAAATCAAACATGCCCTTTCCACTCAGCCGTGGGTCATTGAAAGATGCGGTCAGTTTGGATCCAGACATATTCATACAAATGGCGCATCACATTGTGTCACATTGTGTCACACAAGTGCTGTCAGAGCATCACAATGCCTGCACATGCACATACACATCTGCGTACACATACATGCATACTTGTACTCATACACATACTCACACACACACACTACACACGGACATGCTCACACATATACAGCTACAGGTTCACGGACACTTATGCATATCATGCGTCAGACTTCATACATCATAGATCACAATTCAATCGGTCCGAGTGTGTGGGGAACGATGGGTGCCGTTGAATGTTTCAGGGGTACACCATCTGTGTCCTGAGACTTAGGAGGATACTTTGTCAGAGACCATCTATGGTCAATCTGCGTTTTGATCCTTCACATTCTCAACCACCGATCATCATTTTCCCCCCCAAAAAAAAGAATTGCCGTTGACTCGGTTGACCACCATTTTTGAGCCAGCTGAATTCAGCTGCTGTTTGTTTTGATGTTTTCAGGGCAGATTTTTCAAAGACCCAAATCCGGCAGCGAACATGGCGGAGGAATCCAAAACTCGCCCTCCAGAGGGCGACGCGAACCAAGGATTGCACACGCACGAGTCATTTAGCGATATTTGTACCTTGATACTAACTGGTTAATGATAATGAGTGATGCTTTAGAATGGTTGATGATGGTTGATGATGGCTGATCCCAGCATTCTATGATCGGTTCACAAGTATTTTTCTTGCCTTCAAATAAAGCAGCCAGTAGAAATCCCATTCATCGATGTAACCCAAAGTTCTTTGGAATGTCTAAATTGTTGAAAAGATTTTGAATCGCAAGCAAATGGTAAGGAACGACACTCGACACTTCCGTCTCTACAGGCCATTGGCGCGAGCGCATGTCCACAAAAGTGTAATTTATCCACCAGACAACATGCATCTTGCCCTCAAAAGGGTAAGTTGAACGAGATAAACACAAAATCCGCTGGTGGGATGTTCGGTGAACAGAAACACACCAACGATCAGTCGAATCCAAGTGCCAGTTTAATGATGGTAGATCAACAACTGACCATTAATCATTGTCTATAGGTAGATAAGCCACTCCTTTAATTCTGACCAATCATGTCCTTTAGCATTGACGACTGCTCGGTCAGCGAACCGGGGCAGGGGTCCCAACGCCGTCGCGTCACCGTTGGAAGGGGAGTCCTCGCCACTGGAAGGCTTCATGAATCCCAGTTCCCTGAAACAGACAGAGGCGATTCATTGAGATCAAAGCTCGGAGGTGCTGGATCATCGATGGTTGATAATGGTTAAATGAGGGGTAAGGATGATAAACTGATGGTTAAATTGATGGAAAATGATGGTTGATTGATGGTTGATTGATGGTTGATTGATGGTTGATTGATGGTTGATTGACGGTTGATAATGATTGCCCTCTGGCAAACTAACCCCACCATTTATAACTGATTCACCTATTAACATTGTGACTTTTTGCTACCGTGTTAGGTTACCAGAGAGTACATGATGTGTAAGGATGATGAACTGTGGTAAGTCATTGTGTATCCTGTTCATCTGCTGCTGCATGCTGGTGAGGTGTAGTCATGCTTATCAATGGTGGCGCTAAAATCTTGGTGAAAAGCGATTGATGATGCAGTGGTGCTCACCTGTTGGCCAATGGTCATGGTTGATCAAAGGGAATCATGACCAATCCAATCATTAAAGAAGATTCTATGGAGGCAACAAGAGAACAAAAGCTCAAGGTTGATAGTATAATCATCGTAGAGTAGATAGAACATTCCCCTATATTCAATATTTAGATCATTTGTTGAGGATGCTTCTACTTTGATGTGATGATAGTGAGTCTGGCTCATCATCATTCAGCCTCTTGAAATGGTTGGTGGCGGTTGTTGGTTCCGATCATTCAAAAAAATGCGATCTGGTCAAATGTTCGAAGAATCAAAGGCAGAGAAAACACTGAAAAAAGAAGTAAAGCGAAAGGTCGCCATTTTCATTTGTTTACCTTCAAAAGATTTTTATAATTGCTTCTGCCATTGCTTTCCCTGATTTCCTGGTGCACAACTGGATGCTTGGGGGTGTCACTGTTGAGTAAATTCATGGAGCCCCAGCTAGAGCATCACCTGTGAAGCTTCAAACTAAGCTGGTCGTTGGTGTTACCAGCGTTCACTAACGAGCTCGAATCAATCAGTTAGCTATGGGTCCTTACTAAGCATCCATACAGTAATGGGGATCATAACCAACAATAACAGGGAATACAGCGCTTATCGATGATACACCAAGAGTACAGGGTGAACTGACCCACAGACAGATAGTTTGTGAATGAACTGGCCAAAATGAGTAGCTCATTGGTCAACAATCTATCAGCAGTTTCTGGCACTTACCGTGCTTGATTAGATGGTTAGCTAATCAACATGAATTGGCCATGTTGTTTCAGCTACACCCCTCTATTTGCTTCACACCTTAACTAGCTCGTCAATGAGTGCGCAAATTAGATCACAAACTGACATAGCTGGTTGCTAAAAAAAACTTCGCTACTTAATCAAATAACTCGGCTCGTTAATCAACTAAGTCAGCTAATCGAATCAACATAGCTGGCACATCAACAGAACATAGATAAACTATATATATATATACTATATAAATCAATCTCATGAATTACTGAGTTAACCTTCCCAACTAACTTTGCCAAGCTCGGTCCACTGTCTGGAATAATCGTCAAGGCTGGGAACGAAGCGTCGCTACCGCTGCGCCACCGAAGCAGCGCCGTGAACTTCTTCGGTGCTGAGCTGCCACGCGGTAACTTCTTTCCATCGCATCAAGGGTTCATCAATGGACGGTCAATGGATGATTACATGGCTCTGGGTCAAGCAGTTAACCAACCAAGTTTACGGAGGATAAGTTCATCAACAAGACTATGAGGAAAGCAATGGTTAATGATAAGGGGACCAGGGGTACAGGGTGAACTGACCCACCGCCACATGAGTGTTTGACTAATTGATGCAGTAGTCCATAGATAATTCATGGCTATGGACAATCAATGGATAATTCATGGTAAACTACTACATAATTAATCATAAGTTTCCTGATGCTTCATTTCTGGTGAATCAATAGTAAATAAGGAGTTTGGTAGCAAATTCTTGGAATGACTGAAAAATGGATACTGACAGAGCTAGATCAGGACGAAGGCTACTGGCTGCTAGTGAAGGTTCCAGCTCGATCTACCAGGTTTGGTACCTCTTGTACATTCATCAATCGTGCTTGGCTACAGTATCATTTACCTCGTACTTACTATAATTCTTGTACATTCATTTACCTTGCTTGTTGTTGCCACGGATTTTCTTACCCAGGACGAACAGGTCGCCTTCTGCGGGGCGCCACAAGCTGACTCGTCACAAGAACTGATGACGTCCAGGGACTTTCACGGCATGAGTCAACTGCTTCCGCTGAGTTTGCATTGTTTCTTGGCGGATCTTGGCGTTCGCAGCTCATGCATCCAAGACTGGACGGTATCATTCATCACCATGGCCAGTGGCATCATCTGAGTTCCTCTCCTCCTGTACTTGAATTGAATCTAAACACCAAATGTAAGCAGATCAACCACTACGTAATCAGTGATTCACCATTATCACTTATACCTATACACCATTTCTACAACCTGGACAGTTCCATTTGGCATTGCCTCTGGTTTTTTCAAAAAATTTGATGCTTTACCCGAGCCTTTAAACTCAACAGTTACCCTTACGGGGGTTCCTTTCGTAGCACTCCAGCTTCTCAGCTTGGCTAAAGACCTGCTCATGGGTTGTAGCTTATCCGTCACAGGGCAACAGTTGGTTCGTCAGCTGTGGGAATCCACTTTCAGGGGCGATCTGGGGCTGGAGGATCTGTTGTTAGCTGTGAACACATCCAGCTCCAAGTCTACGTTGATCGGCCTCTACTGCTACACGAGTAATTGTTATGGTGGATTATTGCAAGTAACTATTTGACATTGATGGGAAAATATCCGGGTCCAGAACCCCCACATTTGATTGACAATCACATGTTATTTGAGGTCAAATGGTTTTTATTACTCACATGATCAACCATTTCTGTCTATATTCAAACCTCTCTATCCAATACTGTCTGTTGCCATGCCCTCTCACTATCAACCATTATCGACTGATTCTTATCGACCATTTGTATTCAAAAGTATAGTTGATTGAAGCATGCCTTTAACCATTGTAGTTGACTATAGTTAACCACCAACCGTTCTTAACAAAGGCTTGGAAGAAGCGCCGATGTGCCATCTACGGTCTGGCAACGGACCGCCGTGTCTGGCAACAGTGCCGCTTTGCGCAGCATGGCCATGTGCCTACGACACGTCCCCCAGCTTCATACCCGCATGCAAGCAGGGACTCATCAACATTTTGTTCTAAATAAGCTTTCTGCGTCGGTTTTTGATTTGAAGCCAATACTAATGATGGTCAAGTCGTGACCAAAGTGGTGGTAAATCAAGGGCCTACTAACCATGACTAACATCCGTCATTTGATCAATTCCCACCCACCCACCAGATAGTTTTATCTGCGAATGCCATCAAATCCAGACAGCCCATGGGGGAGTCCTCCCCATGGATCCTGCCTGATAGTGAAGTCCGATCGCCATATGTCCAAAGGAGTAGTCCTTTGGGTATGCCTGGCTGCATGGTGATCCAACCAGTTATTGCAGAAGAGTCAGAAGGGAGGCGGGCTGGGGAAAAAGTCAACCAATTCCTCCCCCAACTTGAGCCAAAATGGCACAAGAAGGGGGAGTGACCAACCAGCCCACCAATGATCAACTGACTTCTATGTTATATCCACACTTCGCGTTCCACTCAACATCCGTCATTTGATCAATTCCCACCCACCCACCAGATTGTTTTCTCTGCGAATGCCATCAAATCCAGACAGCCCATGGGGGAGTCCTCCCATGGATCCTGCCTGATAGTGAAGTCCGATCGCCATATGACCAAAGGAGTAGTCCTTTGGGTATGCCTGGCTGCATGGTGATCCAGCCAGTTATTGCTTTGGACTCACTATGATGGCGGTCACTGTTTAGTTCTCGCTGTCTGAACTGGAGTCTGTGCTGGAGCTATCACTTTGTGACGGCCAACACTTGTCACATCTCCTAAAATCCTCAGGAGGTGGGTTGACCGATCTAGTGAACTTAGAGAAACCGAATTTATAACCACATTTGGTAGACCAAGTGTCAGGTTGGTGTGCAATTCCGTCGATACCTGCTGCGTGCCAAGTGCCGGACGAATTATTCTTAATGTACTCCGCCGGTCTGAGGTTCCAGCGATGTCTCACCTGTTCAATTTCATCCTTGATCATCTGAGATGTGCGTTGGTCGAGTGCTTTCAGTTCAGATTCAAGGACCAAGATTCTTGGTTCAAGATGACTGGAAGTGGCAGATGGCTGACCGCTGTTACTGTGTTGAAGCTCTTCGACCAATGGTGTCAAGTTTGGTGGCAAGGTCATTGCCTCCACGTGCCTGAGCAAACTCCTGAGTGATCTTAGTCAAAGGTGCAGACTGCGCATAATGGAGTAACATAGGTGACTTCCATCTGGCCATGAGTTCAACTTGATAAAGATGCACGCCACATGATGACAGCATACGTGCTCCAGCCAAACGAAGACTATGCCCTCCAAGCGGTAAGTTGAGTTTTGAATGTAACAGCTCAAACGTCTCAACGACCTTCACCTTGTCGACAGTCTCACCGGTCCATGTGGGGAAGAAAGGTAACTCGAAAGCAGGGATGTCATTTCCGAACATCTTGTCAAGAAATCTACGTTGCAAGAGTGCACAGTGGTAGGGACATCCAGCTTCGGTGTTGGTGTTACACAAGCATCCCCAAGATCGGTCATTCTTCGCTGCGCCAGGATCCGTCTTACTGCATGGCAATCTGACGGTAACAGTGGTGTTGTCAGAGTCAAACTTTACATTGGCGTTCAACAGCAGGGAAGCTTCGATCTCTCTCAACATGAAGAACGTGCCAACCACAACTAGGTTGTGAGCTCCTATTGGGCCTCCATCAGTGAGAGGCACATGATCAACATGTCTTCCCTTCTGGCGCTCAATGATTCTCTCCACATCGATGGGGGTTCGTTGGGCAACCGGTCCGATACCACGTGTGACAGACCGACAAGATCTATGCGCTTCCATGCAAAGATCAGGCCCCCAAGAACCAACCATTTCGATATGAACCTCCTTGGCCTTGGACATGTAGTTGCCAAAGCTACGGTACCCACAAGCCTTGAAAGCAGCAGCCACCATGGTGATCTTCTCAGGTGTTAGGGGAAAGGGTGGCGTGTCCTTTCCCATCATGCGTCGGCGCATAGGTTCCCATGTCTTGATTACTGCAGCTGCGGGTCCTCTAGCACTGTTAGCAACATAGTCATGACGAAGAGCCTCCAACGCCTGTGTCCTCTGATGTGCCGACCAATCTAAATCGGCTGGTCTTCTTGCCTTACGTGTGTAGTTGCAGGCCGGTGCATCTTTCCTGTTGGCCAGCCACGGCAACGTTCTCTGATCAGCTGCCTCAGGTGTAGCTGCTGGTGTCGTCGGTTGATGACATGGCGCTACATGTATTTGAGTCTGCCTTTCAGACCTATTGATTTCAAACAGGGAGATGACGGGCAGTCCGTGAGAGAATTTACGTTTCCCCATCTTGAGCCCTAGTGAAGGTTGCCAATCAACTCAAATAAAAGGAAACAAGAAAAGCAGGTGCCAGCAACTCACACATGAAGCAAACCCCTCAGATGACTGCAGCCTCGCCTGTCCTCGCAATGGCGTCTCCTGAGCGTGGCGAGAATGAACATATGTTCATGAATCGGGGGAAATAACATGTTAATGGGTTAGTTAGTTAGTTGGTACCAGCGAGAAACAGTGACAGGTGAGGGATGTACAGAGCGGTTATCCTCGCCCTGTTTGATGGAGCGGTTAGCCTCGCTCCTGGTAAAATTATGAGCGGTTGCCCTCGCTCAACTCAGCTGACGGTCTGACATGTACATGAGTGGAAAATGAGAAGGTGAGCGGGATCCTCGCTCCAAAGTTTGTGTGGTTTCGTTGAATTTCACACTGTGCTTGCAGCGCTATGCGATCGGATGTTTTCCTCGCGGGGCTTTGCCCGTGACAGTCAAGTCCGCAAACTAAGTTCGACCCCTTGAGGTGCTGTGCGAAGCGGTCGTGAGTGTCTTGAAGTAGCTGGCATCCCGAACTGGAGGCGTTGCCCGTTTGATCGCCAGGAGTTCGTCAGGGATCTTGACCAGCTTGTTGGGTTGATGGATGCGGCTGAGTCTGTCCGCCCAATCATTCGTCAAACCCGGTATATGTTGAAGCCACCGGGGTTTGTATGCAGCGGCGCCGAACTCAAGCGCCATCTCCTTAGCTATCGCTGTCAAACCTGGCGATTGAGCTCTGGGACGAAGTTTCATCACCAAAGTGAGCACCCCAACGTTGTCACTGCGAATCCTCAATGATATGCCAGGGCGTCTCCAGTAGTGATGCCACAGCCTAAGCGCCACTAAGAGCGCCAGGGCTTCCACAACTTGTTGGGCTGTGGACTCACCTGCCGTGATCTGGAGCAGCTTTTCATCCTCCTTCGTGATGATGTCAGCGAAGT
Organism: Symbiodinium kawagutii; assembly: GCA_009767595.1. NCBI lineage: Eukaryota > Dinophyceae > Suessiales > Symbiodiniaceae > Symbiodinium > Symbiodinium kawagutii. The sequence continues at coordinate 382,412 of VSDK01021022.1, forward strand.
AGGACACCGCCGTGTTGCTGATGGTGAGATAGCCTCCAATGCCCCAGGGTGAAGCATCTGTGATGATGGTCATCTGAAGGCCTCGCCCAAAGTAAGTGTCGACCCGGTATGTGCGCAACACCCTTGACTGCTCCTCCTCAAAGAAAGCTCGCAACCATGAAGTCCCATGGCTCCACTGCTTGTTCCAAAGGCATCCCCTTGGTGCTCTTGAGGTGGTCGTCGCATGTAGGACTCCATACAAGTCCGCAAGAAAGGGGCGGATCATCTCAACCAGTCCAGCAAGATGATTGAGTTTGCAACATCTTGATCGCTGTGACGTTGGTCCGGCAGTGTTCCATCGTCTGTTGCTTGATCTCATCCACAATCTCTTGTTTAGCGGTGGCTGTGACCTTGGCCTTGGTGGTGTTCTGATCCAAAGCGTGTAGTTCAGCACCTATCCAGACGATGTTGGAACCGCGACCAGCTTTCTTGTAGGCTAGCCTGATTCCCAGCGATGACCACAGCACAATGGTGATGGCGATGTGTAGATCTCGTTGCTCATCGCAGCCACGCAAGCAAAGGAGCGGGCCAGTCCTACTACTCTGCCACAGATCAACGGGGCGTTCTTACTGCCCTGTGCCTGGGTGAGATAGGTCACCCATCGGCCTTTGTAGCTCCAAGTGAAATGCTTGCGTTCCAATGGATGCAAGGGCACATTGTAGAACCAGTCGCTGAAGTCGAGCACGAACCACTCGATTGTCTCCCCCATCTGGCACTTGCTCATGAGGAAGAGGGCATCGTCTATGGCATCGGAGGTGCGTGGAAGCACAAGCTTGCCTCCGCTTCGTGCTTTGTTGTTGACCTTGCTCTCCTTGCAGTCTAAGATCAGACGACGCTTCGTCTTGCCGTCCTTCTCCTTCATGATCATGCCCAATTTAGACAAGTGAGGTGGTCCTCCAACTCCATCTTGTAGGGCTTGATAGCTCGTGTACTCCTGCACAAACCCAGTTTCGATGAGTCTGTTCACCTCCGGCTCTGCCATGATGTCGTCATCCACCGTGCAGTAGTTGGAGTGCATGTCCGGATCTGGTAGTTGCGGATGTTCTTCACTTGTGGGCTTGTCATCCACCGGAGCCTGGCAGTTCTTCTCCGCTGGCACCGTGAATTCTTGTAGAACTCGGTGTCGAACTGTTTCTTGCTGCTCTACGGTCGGCCCAGCTTGTTCGTCGCTTGAACCGATGGCTTCCAGACATCTCTTTCTAAGCGTGGGGTCCTCCTCGATGATGTTCACAAGGATGTTGTAGAGCTTGTGGCCCTGAGCTCGATAGTGCGGCTTGTTCCTGCTGATCTTCTTGGGATCTCTCACGCCGCCCCAGTGCCAGGATTCATCCTCATCTTCCAGCGAGTGATGCTTTCGCTTGCCACGGAGTGGGGCAGTGAACTCCACTGCAGTCCTGGTTGTAGCATACTTCACAGCTTGGGTGTCCTTGCGTCTCAAGCTGTTCTTCCATCTTCCCACCAACTCGAACTCCTCCTCTTCGACGGCCTGTGAGGTTGGATTGCTGGAGTCCTTGCACGACTGAAACAGCACTTTCGCCAGCGACTTGTTGAGCTCTGCTGGGTATGCCTGTGCTGCTGCAGTGAGGTAGGGCTCATACTTGAACTTGCGGTAGGCCTGGGAAGGTGTCAACAACATTGATGAACTCCACTGCGCAGCTGGAACATACCATTCCTTTCCCAGCAATGGTGGATGGGGTGACCAGATGCTGTCACCGTCGCTTGGCCTGATCCAATGTTGTCTGGCATGATTGCACTTCTGCTCGAGGTCATTGTCAACCAGGCCATAGGTCAGGAGCGAAGTAGGCTTGGTCGTCTTGGCGCCAAACCTGCATTGGTCTAAATCGAGGGAGCCCACACCATCTAAGTTCAAGACCTCCTGGAACTCGTCCAGGTTGAACATGGACACGCTATGGCCGTCCTTCTTCCACAAAGGCTGCTCCACTATGAACGGCTTGGTCTGTGCTTGAAACTGTGTTGCAGCTTCTGCCGCCCTTACGGCCAACAGTGTGCCACACCTGACACGCTCCTTGTCCTCCATAGGCAGGCCTGGTAATCCATATCGGCCGTCACCGGTTGCTGACCTAAGCGGCTTTGGTCCACCGTCATCATCGCGACGAGCATTGGTGTATGTGTTGCATGGAGGTCCTGCCAACATGGCAGAGCAGACACCTTTGCGGATGTCGAAGATCACCTGTTGCCATAGATGATCGTTTGCGAGGTTCTGGCTGTCACCATTGACAATGTCGAATTCCTTGCAGGTAGCCCCCAACGCCTTCACGGCTGAAACAAATCCATCTGTGCGATCTGCCGGGCCACTGAAAAGTGCAGGATACACTTGCCCGCATTGACATGAGTTGCGGACCGATTGGCAGCTCGATGTGAGCTGTCGATTGATCCACCTGTAGTGCGACCCTCATCGGTGAAGTCTGTCAGGTCGATGGTCGCCACATCATCCTTCATTGGCTTCACTGAATTCACATGCACTGATTCGTGACCCAATGGTCACTTCCTGCCTCTGCTCTTGCCCTTCCCCTTTCCATGGAAGGCCCTTGGTGGCTTGGGGGCTTCCATCGGGCACTGACTTGCCCCGTGCATCTCTGACAAGCACTTTGCACATTGATGCTTGCGAGATGGGTTCCTGCTGCAATTGCCGTACTGGTCTTTGTCCTTGCATTCCCCACTCTGGTACAGTTTACATAGCTCAGCTCCACGCCTGTTGTGTGTGTAAAGGCCGTCTTCCCCAACCTTGTGCTCACGGATGTCCGGCCCACGCTGCCTCTTCGCTGGCCTGCTCGATGGAGTCGAAGGTGAAGATCTCGATGGATTGGAAGGTGCCGCATTCGAAGGTGCGTTGTTCACCTTGGCATCGTCATCCACGAGCTGTGCCATGCTGGCAGTCTTCGCCAGGTAGAGCATGCAGGGCTCGACGATCTCCTTGTACCAGAATGCCTGATCATTGGCCAGTTCTTGCCATACCCACTCCCAAGGCAGGAGAGGGTTGAAATCGTGGTTCAAGCCTGCCACGCGAGCTCGCTCGAAAGCTTCTTGACCTCGGCGACGGACACGTTCAACTTGTTCCATCCTGGCTCGTACATCTGCTTGATATACGATCGGCCAACAAGCCTTGCCGCACCTGTCGTTGTAGTGGCGGATGGCTTTCTCGTACCCGTCCAACTTCGAGGGTGGGATCTGCTCCAGCATGATGGCCCCGGTGCGAAACACCATATAGCACTCTCTCCAGCTGGAGAAATCAGCTGGTCCATACAATTCAATCGGTATCATCTCACCATTCGAAGTGAATCGCATGCCTTTGAGTCGGATCTTCTTTTGCAGTCGAAGTTGGAAAAGGCCCCACACCGCCATGTCCACGTACGGTGAACGACCCGACCTGAACAACTCATTCGGGCTGGTGAGTTGTTCAGCACTGAGTTCTTCATCATCAGGAGGGAATCCTCCAAGTTGTTGCTTGTAGGCTCGATATGCTGTGGTGATGGCCGTTGCAGTCATTGGTTCCACCTCCGCATCGTCGATCTGGTTGATGACCGTTGACATTTTAATCTTCCTGGTTCCAGTCGTCGGTGCAGCAGGTGGTGCAGGTGCTGGTGCAGGAGCAGCTGCTGCTATCTGCTCTGGTAGCATGCCACAGACCTGCTTGCATGTCCTGAAGAAAAGTCCAGCTTGACCGAGCTGAGCCATTGTCGGAGGTGCCGGAGCTGCTGGTGCTGTCTGTGGGATCCGCCACTGACCAAGGAGAGCAGTGACATCGGCATCTGGCAGCAATGCCAGGATGCGAGGGGGCCCGGTGCCTTGTAGTCCACAAAGTCGGAACAGAGAGCCACGAATCGAATCCGTGTCGTTCCGGGTGCCCTCAATGCCTGCCCGTTGTGCGACAGCGTCTGTGGTCGTCAATGTAGCCCGGGCAGTCGCATCAGGATCCATGAACACTGACAGCCAGGCCTGAGGGCAGGGATACAGAGGTGCAAGACCGGGAAGTCGTGGGCGTGAACAAGCACCGAGCTGCGCAGCGAATGAAGATGGTGTACACCACCAATGCCACGCCCACAGGCACCAGCAAAGAAGGCACTGCGGGAGGAAGTGGTTGCCACGCCACCAGCGCGGTCGACATGCCATGAGAAAAAGTCAACCAATTCCTCCCCCAACTTGAGCCAAAATGGCACAAGAAGGGGGAGTGACCAACCAGCCCACCAATGATCAACTGACTTCTATGTTATATCCACACTTCGTGTTCCACTCAACAATTGAAAATAGTTGAATGGTCAATCATCGGTAGAGCATAAGAACGAACAATAGGGACATACCAACTATGCCATCTCCAAAGTTGTCTGGTCTCCATCTCTTTGGGGGGTCCGCCATGGACAAGCCCACTTCGTTATTGGATGTGAGTGCCGCTAACGGATAGAACTGGCTAAGGCGGCATTCGGAACTTCTGGACAACCATTCCACATTGGAGACTTCCTTCATCCTTGGATATTTCCACTGCTTTGGACTACTTCCTGAGTAGTTCCCCGTTTCATCCAACCAGGAATCGTTCATGGTTTTTCTTGTGAGCTCCTCTTGCTTAGCATCTCTTGTTGCCAAAATAGTGGTGATCTCGAAGCTGACTTTGCCAATGCTGATGACCAAAAAGTGCCCGACCCTGACCCCTTGGCCCCGAAAGGTCACTACTGGCTGAACCCAGCTGAACGTCTCCCTGCGAGCGTCAGAAGCTGGAGTCGCACTGGGAATTGCACTGAGCGACCACTGAGCCCGGAGCCCAGATGAAGCACTTGACTTGTCAACTTGATTTGCAAAGAGTGATTCATTTTATAGCTGGTTTGCCTAGCTATCTATCTATCTATGAATCTAATCTGATCTAATCGAATCTAGACTAGTCTAGTCTAGTCGAATCTAATCGAATCTGATCTCATCTAATCTAATCTGATCTAGTCCTATCTAATCTAATCTAGTCTAGTCTAGCCTAATCTAATCTAGTCTAATATGATCTGTCTGCCTGTCTGTCTGTCTATCATCTAAATATCAATATGCAGGATACATAATGATATGTATATATATATATATGTATGTATATGCATTTGCAAAAAATATGTTCATATATCTATGCATAAATGAATATATTATGTTTTGGCTTGCAGCTTGATTTGAAACAAATACATATGTATATGTGCCTGCGCAAATACATATATACATTTATTCAAAAACATTTTGTTTCTGATGAACTGACCGTTCATCCTGAAGAATAACAGAAGAGTTGTTTCTGCAGCAAAGAATGCTGCTTGAAATCCTGCTTAAATTATGGTTACTGTAATTAGCTGGCTGTAGTGGCTACAAATCATCATCACTGTACTGGTTGCTGCATGGTTAGTTTCACCATCCCGAAAATGAGTCAACCAACTATCCCAAAATCATAGGCGAATATCAAAAATGTTCAAAACCACCGACTAGTGAGAAATGAGCAGGAGTTCAACTAATCTCCCCATTTTTTTACCGTCGTTAATCACGAAATTCACCTTGGGAATAGCATAGAAGCGAAAACAGTTTCTGTCGGAGCCAGTGACCCTGAGCTCTTAATCGGTATTGGGAAGGGAGCAGTCCCACCACCGTCATTTGCGATTCCGAGTCCGCAATTCTACACGGCAGAAGTTCCATGGAGTGTGATGACATGCCCATCAATAAACATTGCGGGACCGCACGTTGCTTAAAATTCTCATGTGCCTATCCTTCGGCCATGTCAACTATGGTACCTCCAAATCACCACAGTTCTTTCCCCATGAGGTTCAGTTGGTAATCCTTTCCTGGCGCTGCAGGATTTGGAATTATTACTAGCCAAGGACGCACCTGGAAGGACTCAACAACAATTTCGGTGAGACTTGCTGAGGCCATACCATGCATTCTCAAGCCATGTGCTCTCAAACAGTCGCAGATGCATTCCCCTCCAATAGTTCCCCACCCCTACCACAGCGAATTTGTGCAGCATGTCCCGTCACCATACCGAACGGATTTCGGACATTCTTTGACACCCAGCAAGGGGTCTTCTGAACATAAGCACTAGTGATGATCATGTTGATGATGATGATGATGATGATGATGATGATGATGACGACGAGGACGACGACAATGATGATGACTATGCAGTCTTTTCAAATTCGATCATTGTATATCTCAAGCGCTGAAAACATCACGATGATTCGCCCCCCCTGGGTATCTCACTAGCCCGAGGGAGTACCGGTCATGGTGCAGCTAAACCAGCTCCGCAGCTGAATTGGGATTTGGTCAGGAAACCGCCACAGTATGAACCAAAAATTTGATAGTGCAGCACTACCTCGTTGGAATTGTGGCGCCGAACTGGCTCCCAGTTGTGATTGCCCAGTTAACGGCGGTTTACTGATCAGTTGCTCAAGAAGTGAAGCTAAGGCCAAGTAGCTACAATCCTGCGGAAGAACGAGAGTTGTGAGCTGTGAAATCATTGGTCAATAGTAGCTAGTACACGCAACCAAAAACAACGGGGCCCTGCTAATGGTCAATGACGGGGGTTGGCTACGCCAACAGCACCTGGATTTATGGGCACCCATCATATACCCGGTCTGCAGGACTTTCCATATCATGAAAATGACAAACATATAATTCACATGAGGCTACAACCACGTACTATGAGTCTGCTACCATATGTTCCTTTCAGAAACTGACCCAGCAGTCAGAACAAGAACTGTACTAGCTGCAGTAGTTGTAACAGTAAGAAGCCATGATAATCATAAGCAACAATCGCAATTGTAACACCACTAGGAAAAAGCACATAGCACTGGATTGCAGAATCCGGGGTGCTGTTGTGACTAGCCTTCCCACAGCTTGGAAGTTTCAGCTGGAAAGGTTTCTTAGCAGCTGGAGTTACGTCGCAGCATGGTTGGGCAAGGTGAAGCGCAGGGTGCGATCATACCCTCAGTGATGATGAGAGCATCAATGGCGGCAGTGCACATAACTCTACTAGTAGTGGTTTCTGCAAGTGGCAAAGGTGTATATAATATGTTTATATATATATATATGTACATATATCGATCACAGAAGTATAAAAATATCACCACTACCAAGGTCTTGCAGTGATCAATCATCCACGGGTATGATAATCTGACGCACGATAGTGACTGTACAACAAGAAGTTGTAGTAACTTTCCGTACAATATTGGATATACCACAAACAAACACCGGATACCACATATTCACGCAAATAGGATATAAAGCTTGAGCACTAACGATTACAATGTCACGTGGTCAGCTTCCCAAAATCAATCTTGTGTGACATCCATGACAAGTCATGACAACTATACTGTCAATAACCATCAAATGAATCTCCATCAAGTGCATCTCCATCAAATACAATAGTTAGCCATGACGGTCAATCAAGAGTTGCGGCTAATGATGGTCGACTAGTGGTCAAGGAAGCTTTCACTCATGAACGTTGACAGCCAGCAATCACCAAGAATATCCAGGACTTCTGTGCCAAGGCAGGGTTACTAAGATCGACCCATGTGAACTGATCTTTGTGTTGGCCAGTAGGGACTTGATTGCGAGAACTCGCCGTTCCAGGATTCCTTGGCCGAACTTCGACCCTGTTTCGAGGGTCAGCGCCTATCACTACGCTGTTGGTGGCCTCACCAAGTGCGATCACCTGCAGACATGGAGTCAATGGCATTGCATGCTTTCCACTGCAATCGTATCGGTAGCAACAAAGGAATGGTTGTACGACTTGGCAAACCTCAAACATATGAATTTTGGACTGGACAATCTGGAGGTCAGCGGTTCTCGAATGTTGGGAACTCTTGGTCTTATCTCAATGGAGGTGTTCACAAAATTGATGAGTATCCGGAAGCACCCAAAAGTGACAACATGGGTCTCTCATGCACATATGGCTGATAAGTTGTACTGATGGGTCTGGTCATATGTTGAGTAGAAACAAGGCAAATAGCCACAAAGCTTCCTGAAACTTTGCTTCTGTACACACTTTAGATGGCGCTCATGACACATGACATGCCCCGATGATGTGTTCCGGGAGGTTCTTAACAAGATCCAAATGATCCAAGGAATTACGCGAGCATAGACCCCAGATAGCCGGTACATTGCGCACAAAGATTTCCAGGGTGCGCACCATAAAGGGAACAAAGGACACAAAGACAAAGGGTAGACAAAGAGAGACAAAGGGAGACAAAGGGAAACAAAGGGAGACAAGCATGAGCAGCGGCAGAGCAGCGGCAAACAAAAGCGCCGATTCGAGGCCTACCATAGAGAAGTAAGAACCCCTTATAGCTTGTCAGCTATCTGTGGAAAAACAGGGGGACATTGCACACGAATATAATATCCATATAATGTATGTATGCTTATATAACAATATATTTAGTTCTATCTATTTATCTAGTTCATAGTCAGTCATACCATCAATATGCGAATCGCTATTGTACTCTACCGGCTTACCCTGAAAATGGTGAATGTGACTTCCTGGCAGTGTTTACCTCTCAAACTACTTCGTGTATGGTACCTGTTAGAACTTTACAACTGTTCCATGCTTCATATGTTGCTTTTCTAAACATGGACATTTCATATGTTGACAACTTGACAACTGCACATGTTGACAACTGTTAGAACTTGACAACTGTCTAAACATGGACATCATTTGCTTCTAACTTCAGGTCATTACACTGCCAGTTGCATGTGGTACTGCCAGTCGTCAGCTGGTGGGTCCCCCGCGGCCAGAACATGAAGGTGGTTACAACCGTTGTTCACCAGTCACATCAGCCAACTCGTAGCCATTATAGTATAGACCATTAGCAACCATGGCCTGTCACCAGTCTGAGCCAACTAGTTGATTATTAACAAAGATAGCTTAGAAATAAGTAATACTCATAACTACTATGATTCACCAACAACCTTTGCTTGTCAATCATTCGTCATCAACAATCATGCTTCATGAACAGCTTATCAGCTTGTCGATCTTTCTCATGTCTCATAATTTTCCAAAATATTTGGAGAAAACAACATTTCCCAAAATAATTCGTACCTATGCACACCCCTCAACTTTGTCATTGTGGGACAGCTTAAGCACGGACCACACGAGAACACTATGAGCCTGTATTGAAGAAAAGGACGCAACTTGAGTTGTAAAGAATGACATGTTCTTTTCAAACAAAGCGAAACTGAATTTAAAGCGCGGTGGAGCGTCATCAACAATCATTAACCATGAATCAGCCGTTATAAACACCATTGCAATCCCCTATTCATCAACCATTCATCAACCGTTCATCAACCACTTAACCACTGATCATCAACCATTCACCCTTAGCCATGAGTTGGTTGCTAGTTTGTTATTAGTTGGTTATTAGTTTATTATTGACCACCAGTTATTAAGCACTTCTCATCAACCGCGATGAATCCATGACTTTTCACCGTTGCTTGTCTTGGCCTCCGCCGATCTCATCATCGAGCACGTCGGCGGACGGACTCCTGGCACCGCACCATGGGATGCTGCGTCAAGGGATGCGGACGGGTGCGGATGGTGGTTGGACCCGAAAGGTGAATGATATCCATCAAGCATGGCTAAGAAGGCCAACATCAACCATCAAACCATGTTGATGATCAACTCAACGTGGATTTATGAATCAAAACCCTTTCAGATCCATTAAACATGGCTAATCATCCACCAAAATCAGGGTCAAAAACATTTCTAGTTGCCTAGGAATGATGATTGATGTTGTCGAATGTGATTGCCACCGCTGTCAAGCATGAATGTTAACCAAAGTTACACGTCATTCAAAACAAGACACCATTTTGAAGCATCAATTGTAGGTTCTCTTAGCATCCATTCATATGTTCACTCAGAATTAAGCTCGAGAGACATGGTCATGGTTGGCCCACAAAAAATGCCATGCTTCCCCTACTAAGCCGGTACTCCCCTCTCCCTTCCAAAACAATGAAAACCCCCACCCCTTGGATTCTCCAGGAATCAAAACAAATGCAATGCATGGCGCCGAGGATTTAATCCTGGCAAAGGGCTAAAGTATGCGTCTCATTGGCGATGATCTTCATACCATCGTGATGGTTGGTTATAGCTCCCAATCTTTGACCATCATAAACAAGTATGTACACTATATACCAAGATAGCTGGATAGACATTCCGACAGATAGATCTCGAGGTAGATAGATACGAGGGCAGATCCACAGCCGTAGACAGAAAAGGGGAATGAAGCAGAGGATGATAAGCAGATCATACCGTAGGTAGTAGAACAATGTCTTGAATGATCAGTAGATCGATGGTTTTTTAAAAGATCAGAAGATCTATTAAAGATAATATGATTAGATAGATAAATTGCTAATTTAGATCAATGTCTTTTATTAGTTCACAAGACGATACGTAGATCATAGAAGATCAATGGATATCAAAATCGCTAGACCTGCCACTGGGCACAGGTGTCAACACACCCAGATCTCCTGTCCCTGTGGGCCACAGCAAGGAACTGCTTACATTCACCATGGTTAGTTTGGGGATGTGGTTATGGGTCAATATTAATCAACCATCAAATGGAGTTGTGACTAGTGTTAGAGCCTAAGTCTGAGAATCAAGGAAAATCAAAAATTAAGAAAACAATAGAAAAAAAACAGAAAACAAATAGAAAAATAATAGAAAAGACAACATATGAAGTACAGGAAAAAAAAATAAATAGAAACAAAAATAGAAAATAAATAGGAAAAAAAAACAAATAAATAGGAAAATTAAGAAAACGGAGGGTTTTGCATTCATTTTCTTCAATTTCCTGTGTTTTCCTAATTTTTGCCTAATTTTTTCCTAATTTGTTCCTAATTTTTTCCTAATTTCCCTAGGGAAATTAAGAAAATGGACGGTTCTGCATTCATTTTCTTCAATTTCCTGTGTTTTCCTAATTTTTGCCTAATTTTTTCCTAATTTGTTCCTAATTTTTTCCTAATTTCCCTAGGGAAATTAAGAACATGGACGGTTCTGCATTCATTTTCTTCAATTTCCTGTGTTTTCCTAATTTTTGCCTAATTTTTTCCTAATTTGTTCCTAATTTTTTCCTAATTTCCCTAGGGAAATTAAGAAAATGGACGGTTCTGCATTCATTTTCTTCAATTTCCTGTGTTATCCTAATTTTTGCCTAATTTGTTCCTAATTTTTTCCTAATCTTTTCTAATTTCCCTAGGGAAATTAAGAAAATGGACGGTTCTGCATTCATTTTCTTCAATTTCCTGTGTTTTCCTAATTTTTGCCTAATTTGTTACTATTTTTTTCCTAATTTCCCTAAGGGAAATTAAGAACACGGACGGTTTTGCATTCATTTTCTTCAATTTCTTGTGTTGTGTTAATTTGGGCCTAATTTTTTCCTAATTTTTTCCTAATTTCCCTAGGGAAATTAAGAACATGGACGGTTCTGCATTCATTTTCTTCAATTTCATGTGTTTTCCTAATTTTTGCCTAATTTGTTCCTAATTTTTCCTAATTTCCCTAGGGAAATTAAGAAAATGGACGGTTCTGCATTCATTTTCTTCAATTTCCTGTGTTTTCTTAATTTTGGCCTATTTTTTTCCTATTTTTTTCCTAATTCCCTAAGGGAAATTAAGAAAATGGATGGTTTTGCATTCATTTTCTTCAATTTCTTGTGTTGTGTTAATTTTGACCTAATGTTTTCCTAATTTTTTCCTAATTTTTTCCTAATTTCCCTAGGGAAATTAAGAAAATGGACGGTTCTGCATTCATTTTCTTCAATTTCCTGTGCTTTCTTAATTTTTGCCTAATTTGTTCCTAATTTTTTCCTAATTTCCTTAGGGAAATTAAGAAAATGGACGGTTCTGCATTCATTTTCTTCAATTTCCTGTGTTTTCCTAATTTTGGCCTAATTTTTTCCTATTTTTTTCCTAAATTATGTTTTCTATTTCCTATTTTCTGCTTATTTTTTTCCTAATTTTGGTTTATTTTTTCCCTAATTTTGGTTTACTTTTTGAATGAAGGTTCCTATTTTTTTCCTTTTGGTTTTCCTATTGTTTTCCTAATCTTTATCTTTTTAAACATTTTCAGAGATAGGCTAAGTGCTTTTCACAAAAATGGAGCATTCACCAACAATAATGGGGGGACTAAGGGTGAACTGACCCCCAGCCATGCTTGGGATTGGCTCACCTTGAAAGTGATTCACCACAGCGGTAGCCCCAGCTGCACATCTGGCGACCCGAGCAGCTCTAGCGTCTTGGTCGTAAAACCCTCCCAGCCACGCGATACGATGATCAATGACTACCCACTCAACAACAATCCAGCCTTCGTAACGGTAATTAAGCACTACAAGCTGTTCTGGACCTTTGTTAACCAGAATTGACTAGGTCACAAATCATGGTTCACCACCATTCAGGTGACATTCTTGGCTATTCTCAGAAATCATGAACCATCATCAACCCTACCGCACCATCGTTGACGGCTATTGCTGACAATGAATCACTATAAATCCATCTTGATCCACTTTCATCTACCACCATCAACCACTACTGGAGAATTAATCTACAAAAATCGTGGTTAACTCACCTACTGAATGGTGATAAACCATCATTCACCACTAGCAACCATGAACCAGGGCACCCCCACAACAATGGCTATAACCGGGGAGCAGGCCGCTCACCCCCACTGGGAGCCCCAAACACGGCTGCAACAACCTGGGAGCAGCGGTCGGTCTCGGTGGATGTTGTGGTGGATCTTTGATGATTGATAACGATGACCGGTTATTGGTTGATGATGGCAAACAACAAGGGGCTGATAATCAACCATCAAGCAGATGATTCATGATGAACTATCATTTATGAAGATTGATGATTTAGAATACCATTATGATTGAGAACCTTAATGACAATGATTACTATAATCAATCATGATAAAGATCAATAATGGTAAAGGTCAATGATAATTTATGAACCAGTTGAACATGGCGATCAATGATGCTTATGGAGGGTTAGGAAGCCAAGCTTTTTCACACGCTCGCAATAAATGGTGGTTTCTCAAGTCATAGAGGACCCCCAGTTATCATCCGTTGCATCAACCTTTAGTAATAAACCAAGCATAGCATGGGGATACCCCTATGACTTGATAAACCACCACATGTTAAGTTGGTTCACAATTGTCATCAATCCCTAGGCCTAGGGTCACTGGTTCAACAAGCTAATAATGGTGACTTAGAATGGTAAAGAAAGGTTGCCTTTGCTGATTGAAAAGCTGATGAATAAAGCTGGATACTGGTTAATTCTCATTGACCCATGATCATGGATAGTGACCACCTGTGGTATATCACCAGCAAACATGCCGGTGGATTTTGCTGGATTCGGGCCATACCACTAACCAATGCGAACTAGCAACCAACATTCAGTGAGTCCGGTCCGTCTGAATGATCACCTCAGAATGAGATGTAATGATGCTTATTAGAGGTCGATCTTTCTGAGGAATCTTTAAAACCTACCTGGATTTTTTGGACCCCGCAGCTGTGAAGCAAAGTCATGAAGGAAAGAAATGTACCTTTTTGGGGAGGTTTTTTTCTGGGCTTCGGTGATATTTGGGTTAGTTGTAGTTCATGACATAGCTTTCTTTGCTTGAAAATTGTACCCTTACTTGATGGCTTACAGAGATTGCAAGTAGGATCCTCCACACTGGGATTTCACAGAACGGACTAGGGTTCGTCCACCCGTACACAAAAACAGGGATGAAGCATGAATGGCATGAAACCCTGGATATGTGTTGTAAAACTGGAAAACGAGCAGATGATGAGCCGAATGGAGATGGTGATTCTCCAGCGATGTGAACGAGTACCAGAGAGTAGAGCGTGAAAAACACTTTGTTCTGGTCATCATTTTTGGGCTGCTACTGAACTCAACAAGTGTCTCAGCCGTCATGGGGCACACAATGTGCCTCGCGGATCAGGGAGGCATGTTAAGATTCCATGGGGTTGACCAGCTTCACACTGTGATGATTGGAATTTATCATTGGAAAGTGTTCATTTGTTGGGGACGCAGCATTCATTTATTGACATGGTGGATTTGACTGGTTTATTGATTGATGAGAATGATCGCGAATTCCTGGTGGTCTACCATTCACAATCTATGTATCTGGTCCTTTGCCCATGTTGCTTATGTTATTGTTATTGAAGTTGCAATACCTTAAATGTAGCTAATTACTCTTGTATTCTTGGACTTCATGACCATTCAAATTCAAGTAGTTCCTGTATGCCACACACTGACCATTAATAACCTATTGATAAGAAATTGGTCATCAAATAATTCATCATGATTCAAATCATGATAATGATATTCACAATAATAACATTGGTTTGGTAACAATCATTAACCAATAACCATTTGTTGGTGACCATAACTGATAGGTAACCTCCTTGGCTTATGACTTATAACCTCAGGTTCACCACATCCGTCGGAATCGCCGCGTAAACTCAGGATCCAACATCCTGCATGAGGACGAGGAATCGTTCAGGGTTGGCCTGGTGGTGAGGCCAGGCTTGGCGCGAAAAGCTATGAGGCGACCATGGTGAATCTGGCCGCTTGGTTGGGGATGGTTGGTGATGGTTGGGGATGGTTGGTGATGGTTGGTGATGGTTGGTGATGGTTGGTGATGGTTGGTGATGGTTGGTGATGGCCGTTTGTGGTGATTTGGTGGACATTCTTGCTGCAAAAGGGAAATATTGGAGATAAGAAGCCACAATCAACAGGCATCACCGATCAAATGACCAACCAATCTATTCTACCGGATGACGGTTGCTGCTTGATATTGACCAACAATTACGATAGAGAGATGCAACAAAGGAGCAGTTTCCGCTGGATTTACTGAGGCTTCACTAGTTCGTTAAGCTTCCCCTTCCATGAATTGCACCCAAACCTGCAAGAACCCTGCTCTCCCGTAGCTAGATGGAGCTTCATGTAGAAGCAATGCTAACTCTGCCCCAGGATCATAAGATCGACGATGGTGAAAAACTGTCAAGAACCAAAATAATGATGGTTCTGAAGGTGAATCCATCACATAGCTGGCTGCAACATTGCCAATTGTGTAGATCCTTTACATGGAATGTTATTGCCAGAAGAATCCAGAGTGTAGATACAGCATGATTTAGAATTCGTGATCAAATGCCATTCATGAGCCATGGAAGATAAAAGGTACTGTACGAGAATTTCATCGTTAGCAGGCGGAAAGTAACCCCCTAGGCTTAGATGAAAACAATCCGTCCCATTAACACTGCTGTTTATCCTCTGTTGATTCCCCATCATGAATCCTGACCCTTTCTTACCACAAACATACCCCTTGCTGAGCATGATGAACCACCATTAGCCATCATATACCCTGTGTCAACCACTATATACAGATACAAATATCAATGTTGACTATGATTAAGCATTAATCCATCATCATCATCATCATCATCATCATCATCATCATCATCATCCTCATCGTCATCATCATCATCATCATCATCATCATCATCATCGTCATCATCATCGTCGTCGTCGTCGTCATCATCATCATCATCATCATCATCATCATCATCATCATCATCATCATCATAGCTTGTTGTTCTCACAACATCGACTATTATGAATCACTAATTGACCATGTCGATCATCACTCACCATCAGCGGTCACCGTGGTGGTTGGTGTGCTGCCCTCCGCAGCCCTCGCCTGTGTGCACCAGAGTGCCACGTAAACAGCTCCAGCTGCAAGGATGGCGTAGGGATACCTGGACGAGGCCAAGACGGGTCAGAGCAGTAAGTGATGGCCAACAAATCATGGTTATATAATCATTCAGCTAGTCATTGAGATGGTTATAGAGTTGTTCAGTGATCGTGATATACTTTTGATAGGCCAACACTGGTCACTTAGGTTAATGATGGTCAACTGATGGTTATGAATGGTGAGAATTAATAACCAAATAGTTCAAATCTCCCTCGTATGTGTTTCGATGCTCCTGTTTGGCATGTCTCATTCTAGTACCTTCTCAAACGACATGAATGGTCTCTGGTTAAACACCAGAAACACTTGGGATCATCTTTTAGACCACTTGCTTCATACATATTCCTTGAAATCAGCAAAACATGACATGTGGTGATTTCCAATGATTCCCCCTTACTGGCAAGCCCATGCATAGATGCCCTACTAGACCTTGGTGTCTTGGGCAGATGATTTAATCAATCCAGGATTTCGAATAATCACTTTAGTGATTGCGCTAATGCGATTAGTTTGGTGATTCCATCTTGTGATTAGATTCTAATTAGTTTGGTGATCATCTAGTTTGATGATTGTGATTGTAATGTTCCTCGTTTCAACCTGTTGCCCAAAATGTTCACCTTGGGCACGTGAACGGCAAGGGAAAAGGCTCTTTCTGACCCATGCGCAATCCGTTGTTTTGATAGGATACAATTGCGGGGAAACAAATGGTTGTGACCGGCAAAGGAAGACGAAAAGAACGAAAATAAGAGGAGCAAGAACAACAACAACAACAACAACAACAACAACAACGACAACGACAACGACAACGACAACGACAACGACAACGACAACGACAACGACAACGACAAC
>VSDK01021022.1:403177-426458 GCA_009767595.1 Symbiodinium kawagutii
ATATATATATATATATGTGTGTGTGTGTGTTTGAATATTCATGAACTTGGTTTATGACGGCTATTCATGGCTGATTGGTTCTTGTTGTGAGGCATGGTTAATGATGGTCATCAATTGTGACCCCGCGGTTGCAAACCGGTTGAGATTCACCGCTGAACCAGCTCAGCTTACCCTCAGCTGGGATCCAAGCCGTCTGGTAGTCCAAAGCCTGGCAGCTCGCAATGGTGCAACTCCACTCCACCACCCAAATCCACACAAACGCTATTGGCTGAGTAGCTCCCTGTGTGCAAAAGCATGCCCTGAGCAACCCGGGGTCTGTGCCCAGCACGGAGCTTGAGAATTCACCTCCCATGTGATTTCTTGCAAAGTGATGCCCCCAGTTAACAAGTTGGGCTCCAGATTCACTCACAAGCTGAAGTTCGACCTCCATATCTATCAATCTGGGTGATTCTCAAAATTGGGGATCCCAACAAATGGATGGCTTCTACAAATAGATTGTTGATATTGGATGATAACTGGGGGTACCCCTATGACTTGAGAAACCACCATATCTGATCACCATAGTGATTCGTGGCATATCTATCCATGAGATTTGCTAACAAGCTGAAGTTATACCTACATATACCCACCATATCTATCCATATCTATCCATTCATAGTGAGAGTCGCGGCGCTGCCACAGGGGCTCCACATGCCCCGGTGTTGCGGACCAGCGCCAGGCGCTGTGCCTTGAGGATTCGCAGCTCGGCAGCCAGGACTCGGGAGAATTTCTCAGGGCCTACAGCAGAGATCCCCCGACGGGGCCTCATTCGGGTGGATCTCTGTGGTTTCTATGTTCGATATCTAGGGTTGATATATCCATGTTTGAAATCTGAGGTTGTTTTCTATTAGAATCTATGCTTGAAATCTGAGGTTGATATCCATGGTTGATGTCTTTGGTCAATATCTATGGTTCACATCTAGTAGAACCTATGGTTGATCTATGTTCGATATCTATGGTTGATCCATGGCTGATCCATGGCTGATATCTATGGTTGATAAGGGTGAGTTTTACGGTTTCTCTATCTATCCATGGTTGATATCTCTATTTTCTACGGTTTCTTTCATGGTGAAATCTGCTTGATCGTAGAGCACATTTTGTCACCGGTGATGGTGAATGATGGTTGATAATCATAGTTACAGTAATGATGAACAGTAATACTGTAGATCATGGGGATGGATTCTCCACTTTTTTTAAGTGGATACACGAAAACAATTCGTTGGACTCCCACAACCAACAGAGTCTCCAGTTTCCTCCTGTCACTTCACAAATTGATTCCCATTCAGCTGTACGTCGCTTCGAAGCCAGCGCAAACAGGTTCAAGTGATTCACCCCTGGTCTGCATCTAATCACTTGAAGGGGTTGATCACTTGAACCTGGTTACCCTAACCCTGGTGACCGAGTCTTGGCAAAGGGTTGATCAACAGAGGACTTTGGGTGTTGAACTGCTGCTCTTCATGCTGGTCACCCCTACGCGACCGTGAACCGCTGGTCATGCTGGTGCTTGGTCACCGTCAAAGGTTGATCTGACGGTCCACCGGTCACCACCAGTCACCCCTAACCATGGTCAACCCCTCACCATCCATCAGGTCCATCGGGCCCTGCCCTGCTAGGCGCACCCAGATGCTTTGCGAAGTGGCCCGGCGGTGGGTTGTTACCCCCGGCCGCGCCCGCCACCTGCGGTGTCATCGTGGGAACAGTGGGAAGGAGTGGATAGTGGAGCACTACGACTCGTTAATGGTGGCATAGTAGTAGTATAGTGAGGTGCTCCATAGTGATTAGTGGTGGTCAATAGTGTTCAACAGTGGACAATGGTGGTTAATAGTGGCTAAATCACGGCTATTAGGTACTTCGTACTTCATAGTGGTTGATGGTTGCATACCACTATTAGGTTCATGGTGGGTTCATGATGATAGTGGCTCGTGGTGCTTAATGGTTTCGTATCACTACTGGTTGCATACCACTATTAGGTAGTTCATAGTGGTTAATGGTGGTTAATCGGCGCTAATAGGGGTAATAGTGGATCATAGTCGTTGAACATGGCTGTAACTGTAACGAACTGTTATCAACAACGATCAATCATAATTCAAACCGCCAGAAATCATGATTGACAGTTGTTCACCATCAGTAGGGATTCAAACACTAGGAGCTTATCGTCAAAGGGTCACTTCAGCCTTCAGGGAAAACACCGATGACCACAACAATCACCACAAACCACAGGAGCCAACAGCCAGCAGGCATCAGCAAACAACCAACAAAGCTCAACAAGGACTGTCGGTACCATCATGGATGGTGACTATCCTCCATCATTAACCCGTGTCGAGCATCACCAATCAAAGCAACAACAGACCTCTGCTGATATGTGGTTTTTCAACTGGTGATAACAGCCCCCAGCACTAACCATTGTCAGCCATCAAAAATAACAGTCATTGAGGATCCACAACCATCGTCATTGTTTACCGTCATTACCCATCAACCATTAAGCAGTATGAACAATTGACTCGTGGTACCCTCCATTGACTGCTTAATCCATCAACTGTCAATCACCAAGAGTCAACCAGGTAATATCAAGCTGGTTGCTAACCATTAACTGGTGGTAACCACCATTCGTGGCAACAGTTAATGCTTGGTCAACCAGTCATCATGATTAGGACCAGTAATCACCAGTAATCAACCATTCATCCACTGTTACTAACCACTCGTAACCATCAACTGTTACTACCGTAACCACTCTGGACCATCAGCGGCTGCCTTGCGGGCGATGCTGAAAAGAGCAATGCACGACTCATCATCAAAAAGGCCTCGGTCCTGGAGCTGGGACGGTGAAGCCGTGAGTGAATCGTCGCCAGTCGTCCATGTGGCCATGTGGCCATGGCGAAGTTCATCTTATGATGATGGGCAAAACGTATGAAAAGATAAACTTCGCCATCATGTAGTGGCCATGTACAAAAGATTTTCATAGGTGACCATGGTTGATTATTTGAAATTAATCAACCATCAACCTCTATGAACTACAAACAAACATCTTCAACCACTATCAATACTTATCAACGACCATCACGAATAATGTGTATCAATGTCTATTAACCAGAATCCATCATCATTCACCCGGTATCAATCCCTATTGACCAGTATATGATAGCCTTGGTGAATCATCACGAACAATTGTTGATCTTGCTTCGCCAAAGATCATTCAGAACCAAGCATCAATCAGAAGCAAATAACTGTTTACACACCACTTTTACACCATGGTTAGACTACCCTACATTAATGTAGCGGTGGCAACTTATGTCAACCTGGGCAGTGCTTTTCTAGCCAGCCAGTTCCTGCTTTCTCTTCAATGATCATCACTTGGTTTCATGATGGTTGATGCTTCATGATGCTTTATAATGATTAATGATGGCTGATAGATACACACACATTTACTTATGTATGAAAAGAGATGTGTAAATACATATGCCTTTGCACAGAAACAGGGGACCCCAATCCATGAAAAGAAATGCACCGAGGTTACTTCAACACTTCGCAGGCTTGGAAAACCTATCTCACGACTGCTTCATAGCGCTCAAGCATGGTTCATTGTGGAAAATGACCGCCTACTGACAAATGCGTTTCAGGTGACAAGCATCGTTAGCTATGAGTCGCTTGTTGATCCATATCATTGGCTATTGGTACTAGGTCGCAACCTGAATGAAAAACAAGGCTTCCCTCATCCCCTAACACCGTTGTCAATGATGGCCAATAACCAATCACCACCAACAAATGTTCGTGAAAAAATAGCCAACGATACTAGGTCACATACCAAAAAAAGCAGACAACCAGTGGGGGGTTCTCAAAATAATGAAGCCTCCTTAAAATGCTTGGTTTACTACCTTTATTCATTATTTCAGATGCTTCATTGAACCTCATTAAAACAGATGCTTCAATTGGTTTAGTACCTTTATTCCTTGGAATAATAAAAGCCTCCTTAAAAATGATGCATAAACTGGATGACAACTGGAGATACCCCGGCGATCAGGCACCACTGCGCCAGGCGCCATACCCCGGCTGGCCGAAACCACTGCGCCAGGCGCTCGGGCGCTCCTGGGAACTGGCCATGTAGCGGTCCAAGAGCATCACGCAGTCGTGGTAGACGCAGTCCGCCAAGTTGTGCAGACAACACACCTGGCGGTCGCCCATGGGTCTATCATGGTTAGTAATAGGGAACTATAATGCTTGGTGACCACATCATAGAAAAGGTGTTTATGCTTGGGTTTATTTCACTATAATGGGTCTATGCTTGATAAAAAGGTGAATCAAAGGTGAGAATCACAACACACCTGGCAACGGTCGTCACGAAGTGGTCAGCACATGGCATGAAACACTGGGTTTATGATGGCTAATAGCAATAAATACTGGTGAGAAATGGTCAGTGAATGGCATGAACGGATAGTTTACTATGGTAAAAAGCAGTGGTTATAGTTATACGGGCTGAAACAAGTTGTGGCTTGCTGCTACGACCTATTTTAGAATGTCTTTACATCTGGATGTAAAATAAAAAGGTGCAAATGTCTTTATAATATCTACACTATCCTTTTGCACTGTACATACATGTGTATTTATATGATTATACATGTACAGTACTGCATATGTGTATACACGCAAACAAGCTTTGCATGTGTGCAAAGGAATACGTAGACACTATCTATGAGGGTTTGCATGAACAAGAAAATTGCTGGGTTTTCTACTCAAAAGTTTCAACATTCTTGGGCGGTTATATCCCCTTTCGAAAAAAACAGGGAAAAACACAATTGGTTGGTGCATCAAGCGATGACACGAAGTCATAAACTTAGTGTCACTGGTTCATCTTCAAATGCTTCCAAAATCATCGGAAGCTATCAGTAGTACAAGAATCGTCATTGAGAGTTTCCCAGTTCCCAGCCAGCCGTTGTGCAAATGTCATCGCTGTTCATCATTACTTGTGACCACATATCATTATTGACCGTTATCACGCATGATTCATAATGATCGTTTATCATTCATCATAATTGATCATGACCAACAATCAAAATCTGTGATGCATGATCATTCATCATCAATCGTCGTTGAGTCATCTTATCCATCGTTAACTATTAGCTTTACCATCTCAATAGCTGCTCTACAATCAAGAATGGGTAGTCTTTTGAGAGCTGGATACTCCATCTTCCATGACCTAGTTGTGATTAAGAGTTCTTCCTAGTCGTGAATTTAGAACTACAGCACCTGCAATGGTTGACCATGGCGATGCGGAAATTCCAAGGCTTCGACATGGATCTCACAGTCGCAATGATGGTTTCTAGTCATTCATCACGAATCATTCCGAATCATAAGAATCAGCTGATGAAGAATTCCCGATCATTAAGCATTACTAATGATATGAATCATTGCATGATCTCATAAACCGAACCATCGAAACTGCATCCTTCGTCACAGCTCCTCCAGCTTTCTGGTGCCGGTCGCCTGGGAAAGCCAAAGAAGGCTCTGCTGCCGTTCCTTCTCAGTCAGGCACGCCGCAATGTCCTGCAGATCCGACCCCGCAACGGTCACAAGAATGGCTAGATTTTGCGGTTGACAATGGTAGTTCCTCGTTGATTATACTCATTGTTCATGATTGATGATGGTTAATAGATGCTCAATGATGATTGATGATATGGTTGGGAATTGTTGATTATAGTAGATAAATGATGGGTGATTATTTCACAATAATGGTTGATAAGGGTTGTCATAGTTGATAACAGTCTATTATGATTCTCAAAAAGTCGCTCAGACATCGGAGTATTTCGCTCACAAATGTGGATTGTGTACAGAATCACATAGACACTACTTGCCGTATTATTCAATATCACTGATTCTCAAACATTATTCATGATCATAAAGCACTGGGATGACCATCAATTTTGATGTTCCATGGTTTTCTGACCAAAGCTTTATGTTGATGGAACAGAGCTATCGCCTTCAGGGTTCCCAACCATGACAGCTTGATGTGATAGCGAAACAACATGCTGCACCATGGGTGCAGGCTTGGACAAACGAGCAAACAGCCTGGTCCATAAATGGGTACCCAAAAGTGAAAAGTTTCCGGGTTGAGATTATGATCACATGTAGCCAATGTCACGGACCCCAATCATGATCCCCTCACTGTCAGCGAGGGCATGGGTCAATATCAACCACTCACATTCTTGGCAGCTCACCGCTATTCTCACAGGTGATTTTCCCTTTGACACTTTATGCTTGCCATTCACCACTTGACAGTCAGCAACAACAACTTTTGACGATGATCAGCCATCATGTTTTGAGAATTTACTAACTTTATGCCTCATATAGAAATAGAATCCGATGATCCAATAAGAATGCCAGGCCGACCACCCTCCTGGATCTTGGGCCGCAGCTGTTCCATTTGCTCGTGACCTGACAGCTCAAGGGCTTGCGGGGTGCGGGCCCCCCTGGCGTTGCCACCAGTTGCTTCTTATGAGGGTCGCCATGGTGTTTCCTTAATGCTGGCGGTGCCACCATCACCATAGGGGTGTTTCGTTAAGAAAATCGAGTGGAAGTACCCAAAACACGGATGTCCCTATCAATGGGGTACCGTCCCTAGGCCCTAATCGTCTGAAATTTGCGTCTCGTTGATTCCATCCATGTGGAAACATGCCTCGCTGGGTGTGGCTTTGAAAAAGGGAGACTGCAATTAGAACTCCAGTAAAGGTACAAACCAATGCCTGATGTGAGTTGGCTCAATCCTGGTTGGATGGGCTCCGCAAACCAAATGAGACCAATTTGAACGCTTGTGGCGCAAACGTACGATATCAATTCTTTGGGGCACTGCCAGTAGCCAAAGGTGCCACAACAACAACAGCTTAGCACCCACAACAAGAACCTGAACACAACGCCACAACCGCACCAGCACAAGCACCACTACGGCGACTTTCACAGCAGCTGAGCTGTCCCTGCAGTGGCCCAGCAACAGGGTGTCAGAGGTCAGCTCCTATGGCAATCTCGAAGCCAATGAGATGTTGATGGGTGGATAGTCGATAGTCATTGGTTGATATCTTAATTCACCAACACTCATGGTTCATAAGTGGTTAAGAAGTGGCTACGAAGTGATAAAGAAGTGGCAAACAGAAGTCATCGGTTGATATCGGTGGAAAATCTTGATCTTGGTTCAGAATGGATATCTTGCTCAACCAATACCAATAGTTGTTCAGAATGGTTGATAGTGGCTGATTGCAGTAATTGAACCAATACTGAGAATTATCAATATTGACAATTATCAACCGACAATCATGCTTCGTGAACCAAGTATCAGTGGTTTCTCATTCAACTTTTTAGTAGTCAACAACCGACTATTCATACTCCAACACGTCACGGCACAGGCAATAGCAACACTAGCATGTGACAAGTGACTTGTGAATGTGAGGCTGTTTCTTGCAGAAATCAGCGAGCTGTGGGTGTCAGATCAACAATCGTGAAGGCGTAGACAAGTAGGGATGAGGACGCAAATAGTGGCTGGCTCATAGGCTCATAGTTGCGAAATGTAGATGAAGAACCATGGAAATCGTGGCAAATAGCCTATGTGAATCGTATGCTGCCAGCAACAACATCACCAACAATAACGAAACATCACCAACAACAACCAAACAACAATGACGACAACTGCTGCCAGCTGCTGGTTTTGCCAAGCTCTGAAACAAAACCTCCGGCTGGCACCATTCGGTCCTGATTAGAAATTCCTGTTTGGGCCGAGCTTGAAATACAGTAAACGAAACTTCGTGTCCTACAAACCAATGACCTGCCTAAACTTGATCATGGCTTTCCTTAACAAATAATATATACTCTCTCTGAAAACATGTCCGGCCCTAATGTATTCGCAGTTGCATCCCAAGTTTTCATCATAGCAGATGCACTATCGATATGGCATACGGCACACCAGAAATTTCTGCACCTCGAAGCATCACTACTATCACCAACGAAGCCATGAACCATCATATGTTCAGCAGAGGGCACCCCCAGTCACCATCCTTTTTCATCGTTTTGAGTCATAAACCATCCATAGCTTTGGGGTCCCCAGTTCCTGGCTGGAGAAACACCCGTGACCATCAACCATCTCTACCATCCACCAAGAGGAACATCTCAGTGACCATCCTCAGGGCCTACATCTTGAAACACCTTGGCCCTCGCTGGTCCTTGATCTCCTTATCTTCTCCATCGTCATCCCAGACCTCGGGTCCACGACTCGTCACGCACTTCTTCACAGGTTTCGTAGCATGGTCAAGAATGCTGCAGGTCAATCTGGCAGAAAGATTCAGGTCGCTGATTTACACCACGCTGCCAAATATCATAGGGCCGATCTTTTGTGGTTGATGGTTTCTATGAAATGGTGGCTTGGAATTAACAGTGGCTGATCTGAGAAGGGATAACACCAATAGGAAGCAACAAACTATTGATGATTGGCCTGTTCATAGGTATTCCAGCTTACATATCAAGCCCTAACATTGGTGAGCAGCAAGAAACTCCTGCAACTCAAAGTATCCACCTCTTGCTGTTGACTGTTGAATCCCGCAATCATTCTCGACCGCCACATCAAACTCTGACAGTAGCTATTCTTGTTGGTTAATATCCCCCCTTATTGCTGGCGACCATCCCCCATTAATACCAGCGACTAGTTCAAACCTCTGATTGCTGTGCCGATATGTTGCATCCTCTAGTGCTAATCAGGATCAATGGTTTGTTCCAAATTTGACTATTGTTTTAATTCCTTTCCAATAAACAACTGTTTCACCTCCTGCATTTTTCATGGCTAAGTACATTGATCTACTGTGGATGTAAAGTATGACCAATGGCCGATTGCGGTTGATATGTCCACTCTTTGTCGGCCAACTACTGATTCAGATGGGGTATATTCTCCACATCAAATCTTTGGCCATGAGGACCCCTCATGATTGCTGCCAATCCTCCTTTTCACTGGTGAGCTATCCTGGAAAGAAGCCAAGCTAGTAGAGCGAGTACCGACAATAACAGGTTAGCACCGACTGTATCACGATAATCAACCACATCACCAAAATATCACTGGTTGTTCTCCTAATTATGACCTCAATAAGCGGCGTTCAATCACCATTGATGACCCCTATGCATAACTTGAAATAAGCAAGTAAGAGGCCACTAATTCAGTGCTGGGCAGTACCACTCCGTAAGCAGCTTGTTGAGCAACATAAGCATTGATAGCTATCCTGAACCATCATCGGCCATCACGAAACATGTTCATGGCTTCAACCCTCACTATCATTACAACCACCATTATACAAACATCCCTGACTATTGTTGAACCATCATTGCCCGCTTTTAATAGTGAAGTGAGCATCAAACATCCATTGGTGAACCACTTTCTGACCGTCAATCAACCATCATTAACCATCAACCTCCACCATCAATTTCCCATCGCAAGAAACGTGGCTTGTTATATAATTTGCAAACCATTGCTCCCCCATCACTTACCACTATCTACTAGATCAACCAATTTCAACCCTTGTTTTGGTACCCCCACTTATCATCCTCTATATATAGCATTTATAGTAATAAACCATTTTGGGGGGTTACCTATGGCTTGAGAAACCACCCAAATATCGGTCTTATTGTTGCTTATTATCCCATTGTCCCCTGTCATCATTAGCCACAAGTTCATCCCCTATGAAACCATATAAAGATCCCATCGCGGCTTGAGAAACCACCGCCATAGCTTAAGCCCATGTCAACCACCCCTGCCTGGAACTCCAGAGGCACTCTCCAAAATGAAAAGCACCGTTCACCCCAAAAAAAAAGTGTGACCAAAACCCATCATATGCAGTACACGAACAGGTGCATGTATATAAATAAACAAATAAATGCAGAAATAAAAAATGAATGAATAAATAAGTATGTAATATATATATATATCTTTTATTGTGCGTGTGTGTCCATACGTTTGCACATTTTAAAAAAGTATAAATATATAAACATGAGTCTAAACATGTGTGCTAATGCATGTATGCATGTGCATGCGCAAGTATCTCCAACCCTGTGCAATGTGCTTGCATGATTTGCATGTGTTTGCTGTTAGCCCGCCATATGGATTCCAAGTCTCTGAAACGTCACCCAGCAAAAGCACAACCCAAGCGTAGCCATTCAACAGATCAAACAGATTCACTTGATGTAATGTCGGTGGTCATTGTGCTTGATTCATCTTGATTCCTGAGCAAAATATAGCAGGTCAGTTCACCCTGGGTCCCCCTGGTTCCCCCATCATTAACCAGCTCGTTTTCCCTATAGTTTTCTTGGTGAACCGATCCCGCAATAGTTGGTCAACTGCTTGACCCAGCTCGTTATATCATCCCCAAGCAGTCATCCTCCCACGAAGCTCATCATCCACGAACCGCCTCGCAAAGGGCGAGGGAAGTCCCTGAAAAATCGCCTCAGAAGTCCCAGCATTTCCAGACCTCAGCAGGTGAAGAAGCGCCGTAGCCATCTAGTCATCACCATGGTTCTGAATTGCTCCCTCCTAACCATCAGGCCATTAGGGTTAACAGTGAATCTATCGTTAATCATGGTTCATGAATGTCTAGTTACCACTTCAAGCAGCTGTGATAAACTTGACGACAAGTATCTCCGGCTTCCATGGTTATTCAACCATGAAGTGCCTGACACTCTTGGCTACTGGGCGCTGACGCGTTTGGGAAGTATGTCCCACCCTATTGACACCAGTTTTTTCGTCGAGGGGTGTTTTCGAGAGACCAGGAACCCCCCTATGATTGGAGTGCCTAAGAACAGCAAAGAATATGTGAGACGGTATCGTCATTGCTTATCATCAGGATCTTGGTCTCGGCTCATTCCGGTACCGAAATCTGTCAGGACATGTCAGACCGAAGTAAAAGTATACCAAGCTATAAAAACAGGCAAGGTGATAACCACGCTACGAAAAAATAAAACACCCACACGCTCACACAGGTGATAAGCAGGAGGAGAGGTGTGACCACACCGCGGGCATTGGGGTCACAGTAAAACTTCATGATGATCGCTCCGCTGTTGGGATTAGCCGATTTCATGGGCTGTGTTGACCCTGGTCTGGCAAAACCACAATGGCTGCCAGTGGCTAGGCAAAGGGTCTCGGATTGGCGTACCGGCGTATCGGTGGAGCAAGTGACTGGCGATCAGTTCGTTTTGACCTTGTGAGCTATCATGCACCATCACTAGAAAAAGAAGTAGTCCTTGTCGTCGTAGCAGTAGCAGTAGCAGTAGCAGGAGCAACAGCAGTAGCAACAGCAGTAGCAACAGCAGTAACAACAGCAGTAAGAATAGTAGCAGTAGTAGTAATAGTAGTAGTCGTCGTCGTAGTAGTAGTAGTAGTAGTAGGAGGAGTAGTAGTAGTAGTAATCATGATAAAAGTAGTAGTAATAGTAGCAGTCGTATTAGCAGTAGTAAGAATAGAAGCACTGGTAATAAAAATAATTTGTTGTTCTTCTTGTTGTTGTTGTTGTTGTCAACGAGTTTGTCTCAACAACTGGTTTCTCACGCCCCTGCTGTCCCTCCTTCAACTGGCGACCCACCAACGCCAGGACAAGTCGCCACACCAGAGCCCTTGTCCGCCGAGGTCCAGAAGAGAAGACCTGGGACCAGGGACCCAGCCACGCGAAATGGGAACCATGGTTGGTCACGACCCTAAGTGGCTTATACCAGTGATAAATGGGATAAAAACATGGGGTGATGACCATGGTTCCCAACCACCAAGTGGGATGATCATCTGCAGCCTGATGGTTGTTTACAGATTGTGTTCTTGATTTTCTGGTCTAGCGTTGTGAAGGCATGAATTCAGCTTGGTGTAATGACCATTTGCCACGTATCTGTTTAGCTTCAAAATCAAAAAGAAACTGCTTGTTCACAGTTGCTGTTGTGGCATAGGTTGACCCTAGCTATTAACAACTACTGGAGAGTACTGGAGCGTATGCTTTGAATGTGTTTAAAAACTTTGCGCTTCCAGGAACCTCTCGGGGGTCTCTAAAATTGTTTATATACATACCAAACAATGTTTGAAACATTGTTCTCTTTCTGAAATCATTTCAAATCTCTGTTTTCGTATTTCAACCCTTTCAAACTTGTTTTACAAATATTGTAGTTGAAAAGCAATGCAACTAAGCAATGTAAAACAATTCACAAAAATGTTCAAAGACCACGCGCGCGCCTAGAAAAAAGTACTATATACATTCAAAAAGTTATACAAATACATATCAATATATATATATATACATATATCACATAATGAAATTACAAGCCAGACTCGTCTTCAATATTGAAAAAAACAAGCTACTCACTGAACCTACTCATTGAACCCATGATTATCTGGTTGGTGGTTGAACCACCCCTATGAAAAATATGAGTCAACCAACCATTTGTTAATAACTACTAGGGAAAATAGAAAATGTCAATCAAACCACCAGCCAGTGTATGTTGCACCATTGTGGTTGGTTATTAATTCCGGTTGTTATAATCCATTATCAGTTGTTACAAACCATTATTATTCACTATCATGAACCATTCTGGTTCCGTATTGTTTAGTTGTTTTACCATTTGATTGTTGCTTATTAATTCCGGTTAACCAATTAACCATTATTAACCATGTCAATCAAACCACCAAGCAGTAGTTGTTCAATCATGTGATTGTTGCTTACTATCCCCTATGAGTACCCTCCGGTAAACTAACCTGGCAATGGATTTTGACCATATTTCATCAAAAAGGCCTCGGTCCTGGAGCTGGGACGGTGAAGCCGTGAGTGAATCGTCGCCAGTCGTCCATGTGGCCATGTGGCCATGGCGAAGTTCATCTTATGATGATGGGCAAAACGTATGAAAAGATAAACTTCGCCATCATGTAGTGGCCATGTACAAAAGATTTTCATAGGTGACCATGGTTGATTATTTGAAATTAATCAACCATCAACCTCTATGAACTACAAACAAACATCTTCAACCACTATCAATACTTATCAACGACCATCACGAATAATGTGTATCAATGTCTATTAACCAGAATCCATCATCATTCACCCGGTATCAATCCCTATTGACCAGTATATGATAGCCTTGGTGAATCATCACGAACAATTGTTGATCTTGCTTCGCCAAAGATCATTCAGAACCAAGCATCAATCAGAAGCAAATAACTGTTTACACACCACTTTTACACCATGGTTAGACTACCCTACATTAATGTAGCGGTGGCAACTTATGTCAACCTGGGCAGTGCTTTTCTAGCCAGCCAGTTCCTGCTTTCTCTTCAATGATCATCACTTGGTTTCATGATGGTTGATGCTTCATGATGCTTTATAATGATTAATGATGGCTGATAGATACACACACATTTACTTATGTATGAAAAGAGATGTGTAAATACATATGCCTTTGCACAGAAACAGGGGACCCCAATCCATGAAAAGAAATGCACCGAGGTTACTTCAACACTTCGCAGGCTTGGAAAACCTATCTCACGACTGCTTCATAGCGCTCAAGCATGGTTCATTGTGGAAAATGACCGCCTACTGACAAATGCGTTTCAGGTGACAAGCATCGTTAGCTATGAGTCGCTTGTTGATCCATATCATTGGCTATTGGTACTAGGTCGCAACCTGAATGAAAAACAAGGCTTCCCTCATCCCCTAACACCGTTGTCAATGATGGCCAATAACCAATCACCACCAACAAATGTTCGTGAAAAAATAGCCAACGATACTAGGTCACATACCAAAAAAAGCAGACAACCAGTGGGGGGTTCTCAAAATAATGAAGCCTCCTTAAAATGCTTGGTTTACTACCTTTATTCATTATTTCAGATGCTTCATTGAACCTCATTAAAACAGATGCTTCAATTGGTTTAGTACCTTTATTCCTTGGAATAATAAAAGCCTCCTTAAAAATGATGCATAAACTGGATGACAACTGGAGATACCCCGGCGATCAGGCACCACTGCGCCAGGCGCCATACCCCGGCTGGCCGAAACCACTGCGCCAGGCGCTCGGGCGCTCCTGGGAACTGGCCATGTAGCGGTCCAAGAGCATCACGCAGTCGTGGTAGACGCAGTCCGCCAAGTTGTGCAGACAACACACCTGGCGGTCGCCCATGGGTCTATCATGGTTAGTAATAGGGAACTATAATGCTTGGTGACCACATCATAGAAAAGGTGTTTATGCTTGGGTTTATTTCACTATAATGGGTCTATGCTTGATAAAAAGGTGAATCAAAGGTGAGAATCACAACACACCTGGCAACGGTCGTCACGAAGTGGTCAGCACATGGCATGAAACACTGGGTTTATGATGGCTAATAGCAATAAATACTGGTGAGAAATGGTCAGTGAATGGCATGAACGGATAGTTTACTATGGTAAAAAGCAGTGGTTATAGTTATACGGGCTGAAACAAGTTGTGGCTTGCTGCTACGACCTATTTTAGAATGTCTTTACATCTGGATGTAAAATAAAAAGGTGCAAATGTCTTTATAATATCTACACTATCCTTTTGCACTGTACATACATGTGTATTTATATGATTATACATGTACAGTACTGCATATGTGTATACACGCAAACAAGCTTTGCATGTGTGCAAAGGAATACGTAGACACTATCTATGAGGGTTTGCATGAACAAGAAAATTGCTGGGTTTTCTACTCAAAAGTTTCAACATTCTTGGGCGGTTATATCCCCTTTCGAAAAAAACAGGGAAAAACACAATTGGTTGGTGCATCAAGCGATGACACGAAGTCATAAACTTAGTGTCACTGGTTCATCTTCAAATGCTTCCAAAATCATCGGAAGCTATCAGTAGTACAAGAATCGTCATTGAGAGTTTCCCAGTTCCCAGCCAGCCGTTGTGCAAATGTCATCGCTGTTCATCATTACTTGTGACCACATATCATTATTGACCGTTATCACGCATGATTCATAATGATCGTTTATCATTCATCATAATTGATCATGACCAACAATCAAAATCTGTGATGCATGATCATTCATCATCAATCGTCGTTGAGTCATCTTATCCATCGTTAACTATTAGCTTTACCATCTCAATAGCTGCTCTACAATCAAGAATGGGTAGTCTTTTGAGAGCTGGATACTCCATCTTCCATGACCTAGTTGTGATTAAGAGTTCTTCCTAGTCGTGAATTTAGAACTACAGCACCTGCAATGGTTGACCATGGCGATGCGGAAATTCCAAGGCTTCGACATGGATCTCACAGTCGCAATGATGGTTTCTAGTCATTCATCACGAATCATTCCGAATCATAAGAATCAGCTGATGAAGAATTCCCGATCATTAAGCATTACTAATGATATGAATCATTGCATGATCTCATAAACCGAACCATCGAAACTGCATCCTTCGTCACAGCTCCTCCAGCTTTCTGGTGCCGGTCGCCTGGGAAAGCCAAAGAAGGCTCTGCTGCCGTTCCTTCTCAGTCAGGCACGCCGCAATGTCCTGCAGATCCGACCCCGCAACGGTCACAAGAATGGCTAGATTTTGCGGTTGACAATGGTAGTTCCTCGTTGATTATACTCATTGTTCATGATTGATGATGGTTAATAGATGCTCAATGATGATTGATGATATGGTTGGGAATTGTTGATTATAGTAGATAAATGATGGGTGATTATTTCACAATAATGGTTGATAAGGGTTGTCATAGTTGATAACAGTCTATTATGATTCTCAAAAAGTCGCTCAGACATCGGAGTATTTCGCTCACAAATGTGGATTGTGTACAGAATCACATAGACACTACTTGCCGTATTATTCAATATCACTGATTCTCAAACATTATTCATGATCATAAAGCACTGGGATGACCATCAATTTTGATGTTCCATGGTTTTCTGACCAAAGCTTTATGTTGATGGAACAGAGCTATCGCCTTCAGGGTTCCCAACCATGACAGCTTGATGTGATAGCGAAACAACATGCTGCACCATGGGTGCAGGCTTGGACAAACGAGCAAACAGCCTGGTCCATAAATGGGTACCCAAAAGTGAAAAGTTTCCGGGTTGAGATTATGATCACATGTAGCCAATGTCACGGACCCCAATCATGATCCCCTCACTGTCAGCGAGGGCATGGGTCAATATCAACCACTCACATTCTTGGCAGCTCACCGCTATTCTCACAGGTGATTTTCCCTTTGACACTTTATGCTTGCCATTCACCACTTGACAGTCAGCAACAACAACTTTTGACGATGATCAGCCATCATGTTTTGAGAATTTACTAACTTTATGCCTCATATAGAAATAGAATCCGATGATCCAATAAGAATGCCAGGCCGACCACCCTCCTGGATCTTGGGCCGCAGCTGTTCCATTTGCTCGTGACCTGACAGCTCAAGGGCTTGCGGGGTGCGGGCCCCCCTGGCGTTGCCACCAGTTGCTTCTTATGAGGGTCGCCATGGTGTTTCCTTAATGCTGGCGGTGCCACCATCACCATAGGGGTGTTTCGTTAAGAAAATCGAGTGGAAG
This sequence comes from Symbiodinium kawagutii, assembly GCA_009767595.1. NCBI lineage: Eukaryota > Dinophyceae > Suessiales > Symbiodiniaceae > Symbiodinium > Symbiodinium kawagutii. The sequence goes on from VSDK01021022.1 coordinate 419,764, forward strand.
TACCCAAAACACGGATGTCCCTATCAATGGGGTACCGTCCCTAGGCCCTAATCGTCTGAAATTTGCGTCTCGTTGATTCCATCCATGTGGAAACATGCCTCGCTGGGTGTGGCTTTGAAAAAGGGAGACTGCAATTAGAACTCCAGTAAAGGTACAAACCAATGCCTGATGTGAGTTGGCTCAATCCTGGTTGGATGGGCTCCGCAAACCAAATGAGACCAATTTGAACGCTTGTGGCGCAAACGTACGATATCAATTCTTTGGGGCACTGCCAGTAGCCAAAGGTGCCACAACAACAACAGCTTAGCACCCACAACAAGAACCTGAACACAACGCCACAACCGCACCAGCACAAGCACCACTACGGCGACTTTCACAGCAGCTGAGCTGTCCCTGCAGTGGCCCAGCAACAGGGTGTCAGAGGTCAGCTCCTATGGCAATCTCGAAGCCAATGAGATGTTGATGGGTGGATAGTCGATAGTCATTGGTTGATATCTTAATTCACCAACACTCATGGTTCATAAGTGGTTAAGAAGTGGCTACGAAGTGATAAAGAAGTGGCAAACAGAAGTCATCGGTTGATATCGGTGGAAAATCTTGATCTTGGTTCAGAATGGATATCTTGCTCAACCAATACCAATAGTTGTTCAGAATGGTTGATAGTGGCTGATTGCAGTAATTGAACCAATACTGAGAATTATCAATATTGACAATTATCAACCGACAATCATGCTTCGTGAACCAAGTATCAGTGGTTTCTCATTCAACTTTTTAGTAGTCAACAACCGACTATTCATACTCCAACACGTCACGGCACAGGCAATAGCAACACTAGCATGTGACAAGTGACTTGTGAATGTGAGGCTGTTTCTTGCAGAAATCAGCGAGCTGTGGGTGTCAGATCAACAATCGTGAAGGCGTAGACAAGTAGGGATGAGGACGCAAATAGTGGCTGGCTCATAGGCTCATAGTTGCGAAATGTAGATGAAGAACCATGGAAATCGTGGCAAATAGCCTATGTGAATCGTATGCTGCCAGCAACAACATCACCAACAATAACGAAACATCACCAACAACAACCAAACAACAATGACGACAACTGCTGCCAGCTGCTGGTTTTGCCAAGCTCTGAAACAAAACCTCCGGCTGGCACCATTCGGTCCTGATTAGAAATTCCTGTTTGGGCCGAGCTTGAAATACAGTAAACGAAACTTCGTGTCCTACAAACCAATGACCTGCCTAAACTTGATCATGGCTTTCCTTAACAAATAATATATACTCTCTCTGAAAACATGTCCGGCCCTAATGTATTCGCAGTTGCATCCCAAGTTTTCATCATAGCAGATGCACTATCGATATGGCATACGGCACACCAGAAATTTCTGCACCTCGAAGCATCACTACTATCACCAACGAAGCCATGAACCATCATATGTTCAGCAGAGGGCACCCCCAGTCACCATCCTTTTTCATCGTTTTGAGTCATAAACCATCCATAGCTTTGGGGTCCCCAGTTCCTGGCTGGAGAAACACCCGTGACCATCAACCATCTCTACCATCCACCAAGAGGAACATCTCAGTGACCATCCTCAGGGCCTACATCTTGAAACACCTTGGCCCTCGCTGGTCCTTGATCTCCTTATCTTCTCCATCGTCATCCCAGACCTCGGGTCCACGACTCGTCACGCACTTCTTCACAGGTTTCGTAGCATGGTCAAGAATGCTGCAGGTCAATCTGGCAGAAAGATTCAGGTCGCTGATTTACACCACGCTGCCAAATATCATAGGGCCGATCTTTTGTGGTTGATGGTTTCTATGAAATGGTGGCTTGGAATTAACAGTGGCTGATCTGAGAAGGGATAACACCAATAGGAAGCAACAAACTATTGATGATTGGCCTGTTCATAGGTATTCCAGCTTACATATCAAGCCCTAACATTGGTGAGCAGCAAGAAACTCCTGCAACTCAAAGTATCCACCTCTTGCTGTTGACTGTTGAATCCCGCAATCATTCTCGACCGCCACATCAAACTCTGACAGTAGCTATTCTTGTTGGTTAATATCCCCCCTTATTGCTGGCGACCATCCCCCATTAATACCAGCGACTAGTTCAAACCTCTGATTGCTGTGCCGATATGTTGCATCCTCTAGTGCTAATCAGGATCAATGGTTTGTTCCAAATTTGACTATTGTTTTAATTCCTTTCCAATAAACAACTGTTTCACCTCCTGCATTTTTCATGGCTAAGTACATTGATCTACTGTGGATGTAAAGTATGACCAATGGCCGATTGCGGTTGATATGTCCACTCTTTGTCGGCCAACTACTGATTCAGATGGGGTATATTCTCCACATCAAATCTTTGGCCATGAGGACCCCTCATGATTGCTGCCAATCCTCCTTTTCACTGGTGAGCTATCCTGGAAAGAAGCCAAGCTAGTAGAGCGAGTACCGACAATAACAGGTTAGCACCGACTGTATCACGATAATCAACCACATCACCAAAATATCACTGGTTGTTCTCCTAATTATGACCTCAATAAGCGGCGTTCAATCACCATTGATGACCCCTATGCATAACTTGAAATAAGCAAGTAAGAGGCCACTAATTCAGTGCTGGGCAGTACCACTCCGTAAGCAGCTTGTTGAGCAACATAAGCATTGATAGCTATCCTGAACCATCATCGGCCATCACGAAACATGTTCATGGCTTCAACCCTCACTATCATTACAACCACCATTATACAAACATCCCTGACTATTGTTGAACCATCATTGCCCGCTTTTAATAGTGAAGTGAGCATCAAACATCCATTGGTGAACCACTTTCTGACCGTCAATCAACCATCATTAACCATCAACCTCCACCATCAATTTCCCATCGCAAGAAACGTGGCTTGTTATATAATTTGCAAACCATTGCTCCCCCATCACTTACCACTATCTACTAGATCAACCAATTTCAACCCTTGTTTTGGTACCCCCACTTATCATCCTCTATATATAGCATTTATAGTAATAAACCATTTTGGGGGGTTACCTATGGCTTGAGAAACCACCCAAATATCGGTCTTATTGTTGCTTATTATCCCATTGTCCCCTGTCATCATTAGCCACAAGTTCATCCCCTATGAAACCATATAAAGATCCCATCGCGGCTTGAGAAACCACCGCCATAGCTTAAGCCCATGTCAACCACCCCTGCCTGGAACTCCAGAGGCACTGCCTGCGCAGCCTCAGCGTCCGGTGGTTTCAGCCGCTACCATGGCTGAGGAACGATGAACCACCATAAATATAGTGGTGAATGACATCACCATTATTGACCTGGTGAATTATGGTCACTTATGGCCACTAACGATGAATATACTGGTGAATTTACGAGTCAACATGCTGGTGAATGTACTGGTGAAAATACTGGTGAATGTACTGATGGATATACTGGTTGGTCATGATGGTTTATGATTCTTAATACTTAATGCTACTTGATAGTGAATGTTGACCATCACGAACCATGATAAACCTATCTTCACTATCCATTCGTGGCCATATGTGAAGCAGCTTCCGGACCGTCATTCCAAGATGCATACTTTCCCAGGCACGGTTTTTGGCTCCAACGATCGACACCCGAATTGGTTGGTGTCCGAGGAACACACCGCTGGTCCCTTTCGTAACCCATGTGCGAGCCATAACCATTTGAACACTTGTGAATGATTGCCATCGATGTCCACTGATCTACACAAAACTGAAGTAGCAGGTAGATGCAGGTAGCAATGTCAAGCTAAACAAGTGGATCATGGATGTGCTACCGCTACCAGTCGTGGTCTCAAATAGTTGGGGCCCATGTCTTAGCCTTCGATACCACCAACAAATCATGTCAATCTGTGATCATCCGCAAGCCATCGTTGGTATATTCCTTGCTGGAGCTGGTTCTTATCATCATTTCCCGCTATTATCATTGGCAAGCTGCTACCGTCATGAGCATTATCCTTGCTGCTACCCAAACTGTAGTTCCCATCACTATAATCATTTTTAGCAGTACTACCATCCTTCTTGCCATTCGTACGACTATCCTTTTGACCAACAACTGTCCACGACGCTTTGCCCCGGCTCGGACCTAGTACTCAGCCTTTGATTTTGTTTCAGTTGCCAGTATCAAGCATGTTTAATCCATTTTAACCCTTCCTAGCAGTTCGCAATTGTCAGCATCATGAGTCTTGGTTAGTCAAGCTGATCGCAAAGTTGGGGACCCCTGAGGTCCTACTCAACCAAATGCCAGCAATTATTTTTGCCATGATTGAAACAAGATCAAACCATGGTCTCCTCATTGTGAACCAACCATCATCCAATAAGTATATCCATCACTCAACCTTAGTTCAAGGATGTTTTTAAGGATAGGTTCACCATTTTCTCGATGTCATGCGTTGTTTGACCAACCACAATCAGCCATGATCAACCGCTATCAGCACTTGTGAGCCATTACCAACCAGCACAAACCAGTGTCTGGCCTTTACTGACAATCATCGACCATAGTTCAACCAGTGGTCAATGACCATAGTTGTCCACAAATCACCAAAGTTTTGCCATAGTTACGCTCTGGTAAACTAACGAGGAAGCTAAAAATCACAAATTCTATAAGTAAAACCGTTATAAATGGTGGATCTTCCACTTCCAGGTTAGTTTACCAGAGGGCACCGATAGTTTCACCATTCTTTCACCACGGTCGTTGCCCCTGCCCAGTAGCCCAGATGGCCACAGGCGGTGGTGGCGGCGGCATGCGGAGGTCCGGTGGCCCGCGCAACCTCGGTTGGGTTCGAGTCGCACCGGTGACCGGGTCAGCTATGGTCATGGTCCACGGGCTGGTGATGAGAATGGTGAAATCATGGTGATAGCTCAGCTAGCTTCATGGTGATACCTCAGGCTCTCAGATAGCTTCAAAGTCAACTCATGGTGATAGCCATGGTGAATCAAGAATCTTAACTCGACAATCTTATCATTTTGATCCCCAGTGGAGCCATGGTTTGATAACACTTAAACTAGTGATCAACAGTCAAAGGTAGCAACGATGCTGGATCATTGATCATGCTTAAGTGTTACAATAAGGGCAAATAATGGTTGATGCGATTTCCAGTGATGGATGATGATGATGATGCCTAATGATTGTTAATTGAATGGTAGAGTCTCGGATTGGAGATACAACCACGATGTAACAATTTCCTGCTTTCTTGGGAAAAACGGAAACGATCGCGCTACGAAACACTGATGAGTGATGTTTGCACAGGTTGAAAACAATCCTTAATAGTTTATACTAGTTGGCTGCTGATGATGGTCCGATGACTGACCATGCGAGCTGAACCCTAGGACTTCTCTGAACATGGTCTGTCAAAAATGAAAGATACTCCTTGATGGAATATCAATTTGTTCGGAGGTCCATGCTGAATTTGCCTGCTGATGGTGTTCGTGGTGGTGACGAATCGCTGTTGTTGTACAAAATGACGGATGACGGATGACGATAGTAGCCAGTCTGTTGCACGGAGAATGGATAAGTCTAACTTGGTCCATATTGATTATTTGTCATTAATGAATCATAGTGGGTCCCTAACCACCACGTAAATTGCAAGTCAGAAGATTTTACACCTGCAGTCCCAATCGCAACTGGTTTACCCGTGGACTTGGCATTGCGACCATCCCTCACGGACCCTTCAAATCCAAATGATTCAGCAGTGAACCTCCCAAAACCCACAGCACAGAGCACAGCCATGACCTGTCATCGGTTAACCCGTTGGATTCATCAAGGGCTTTCTAGCTACCAGTTGGCTGACCATCCCCTAAGTCTGATCATAAACAGCTTGTCACCCTGATTGACCACTCATATTCCAGGAATCACTATGTAATTTCATCGCTGAATATCATCCCGGTATTGATCACTTAGTATTCTAGCATCCAAGTAACTAGCTATGACCAGAAATCATTACTAGAATATTTAGGGATCCCAACCATGGTGTTGGCCACTTGGGTGGCGACTTCCTGTTCCCAACCCGTCGATTTCAGTGCTAGGGCCGGTACAATGCGTTGCGCACTCGTGGCCCCAAATGTCCGAACTTCCTCGGGAGCTCAGCTCAAAGGCACCACGGAGTGAACCCGGAACAAACAACTCATTTTAGGAGGTACCCTCCGGTAAACTAACCTGGCAATGGATTTTGACCATATTTTGTAGTGAAACCCAGGGAAAACATCAATTAATAGTGGATTTTCCATTGCCAGGTTAGTTTACCAGAGGGTAATAGACCAAAATTTGAAAAACTGTTGGTGATACGTGTGCATGTAGATAGATAGCTAGATAGATAGATAGATAGATAGATTGATAGATTGATAGATAGATAGATAGATAGATAGATAGATTGATAGATTGATAGATTGATAGATTGATAGATTGATAGATTGATAGATTGATAGATTGATAGATTGATAGATTGATAGATTGATAGATTGATAGATTGATAGATTGATAGATTGATAGATTGATAGATTGATAGATTGATAGATTGATAGATTGATAGATTGATAGATTGATAGATAGATAGATAGATAGATTGATAGATTGATAGATTGATAGATTGATAGATTGATAGATTGATAGATTGATAGATTGATAGATTGATAGATTGATAGATTGATAGATTGATAGATAGATAGAT
>VSDK01021022.1:426468-453559 GCA_009767595.1 Symbiodinium kawagutii
TAGATAGATAGATAGATAGATAGATAGATAGATAGATAGATAGATAGATAGATAGATAGATAGATAGATAGATAGATAGATAGATTGATAGATAGATAGATAAATAGATAGATAGATAGATAGATGGATAGATGGATAGATAGATAGATGGATCGATCGATCGATCGATCGATCGATAGATAGATAGATATATAGATATACAATACATATTTACAGATGTGCATTAAAAAAAACATATGTTTACTTTGTTCATTTACTGTAATCAAATATTCCAATTGTTAGCAGATTGAAGGCGAAATGGATTGGTAGTACAGTGTACCCATGCATAGGAATCCACTCCTGGGATGGTGGCCTAAATCCAGGGGCGGCCACAGCTATCCCGGTCCTCAGTTGATCATCTGCCACGTGCTGGCTTTTGGGATTCCCGGTTCATGGACTACAGTAGATCAAAGCCTATTGGTATTTTGATAACAAGCTATACAAGCCATTCTTATGCCTAAGCCTACAGTGAATCCACTTAGCTGAAGGAATTGATCACTAACAGACTCTATTGATTGCGGTTGGCCAGTGTTTACCAGTGCTGCCATCCCCTGGCTCCCCATTCACCAAGGCTTCAACAATTCGCTGTTGATCATTGTTGTGGCTATGGTCCCATGAGAGGCACCAGCGAACCGTGAACCATGAACCACCGGGGATGACCAACGGCTAGCAAACAACAGCTGCCGGCTCACTCTTCTAGACTTAGAGGTGAGAAAGTCAAGTAGAAACCAAATGCAACACCTTCTGCTGTCAAACAATTGTCGATGATGACTAAAGATTACTTGCGAAGATTAACAATCGCCAATGATGATGCTTTATGGTGCCTCATAGTTTCCATTTTTGCAGCTTAAGAAAGAAGGATTCCCGCCATATTTACCAACAACACCTTCTCAGCGGCGTAAACGTTCATTGGTTGGTTGTCACTGAAGATTCTTAAACCTCGTCGTCTAACCAGCATTTGACCATTGATTGACCACCATTGCCTGGGAAGAGAACCACACTACAACTACCACTTCTAAGCCGCCATGGAATGAATTTATCGAATACGTCTGTGGGTCGAGGGTCCCTGTACCCCTGGTTTTTTTTTACATTCTGTGAATGATCAAACTAGTCTTTGTTGGGATGTTCATCCACCATAAACTTGGAATTATTGGTAATGAACCATACCCCTGCGAACAAAGTCTTGATCCGCTACACCCGACCCACAGGTGTGGCGGTGGAGATTGGCAGTTTAAAGGGAGAGGTCCCCACTGATGATGTTATTACCCATGTAGTCAGTACTGTACATGTAAACAAACATATTATATTTATACATGAATATGTAAGTATATATATATGTGTGTGTGTGTGTCCTATTCAACTGTTGCTCTTTTATGGCCATGATCAACCAACAGTCTAACCAGCTAAACCATGAATTCTTCGCCATTCGTTGGTGGCTTGCGCAAAGGATCATGGCCTTCAGTGACTCCATCCCTGCGGAGCGACCTGCTACCCTGCTACGCCAAGGAACGACAAGCTGTCGTGCATCCATTGTGTGATTCCTTCTCCATCCCCGCAATTCGCAACCTTGGAGACGGTGGTCATCCACAATGGAATGTGAGCGCTTTGGAAACCATGGTGGGCAATCCGCAAAAGTGAAGAGTTGTTGCAACTACTTGTTACTCTTGAGAACGTAGACAAAAAACGCTTGAATGTTTTTACTTCCCGTTATTACAGTGACTATCTCTATTAAAAAAAAAACGATGATGGCAAAACAATGATGACAAAACACACAAGGAACAACTGGTTTCGCCAGTGTTTCTTGGGGCACCTTGCTTGAGTCGAAAAGGGATGCCTCAGATTGGATCATCAACCATAGTCATCGCAGCTAGTTGTTTGTACATCACTTTGACTACCTCGCCTTAACAGGCGCTGTCTGCTGGTCGCTCTGGAACCGCACTAAACCACACCGCCCCAGCAAGGGACACACCGCCCCGCGCCCTTGGGAGCCTTTCGCAACCATCCCTGTTGAACCTACACCCCTGTGATCAGACCAGTTATTGCAGATGTTGATTAGATTTTCCATCAATACCCATCAATTGGGGTTTAGCATTTTTCGATTTAAATTGATGGTTAAGCAACCTGTTGGTTGATGTTTTTCCATTCTGATTGGTTACACCTCCATGCGCTTCTCTGCCGCGAAACCCAGCACTGCACCAAATCGTGTGTGGCGTTGTGCATCAGCTCCCACACCTGCGCGGGGGAGTGCTCGACAGCCAGCTACCTGTGGTAAACTCACCTGGAAGCTGAAAATCCTCACCTTTTTTATGTAAACCTGGGTAAACCAGTTATTTCTATGGTGATCTAACATAGCAAAGGATAATCCACCATTTGTAGATTACTTGCCTATTGGAAATGGTGATCTTCCATTGCCATGTTAGATCACCACAGTGTATGTCTATGATGGATTTTCCATCGCCGGCAGAGTGTACCTGTGGTCTCGTGGCATGTTGGGGAGCATGGCTTACCCACGCTGCACGCCATGGCTAGACTGGAAAGGACCCCTGGAAACGGTTGGTTTCACAGCCCAGTCCGACTGAAAACTCAGCTGCATAAAACTTTGTACTTGAGCAGGTGAACTTGTGAGTTCAGGCAGCCAAACGCTCAGATCCACCGGATGTCTATACCTGTAACTTGGTGCTTCAAGAATTCAAAGTGAGCAGATTTCAGGAACTTATATTCTATCATGACCTTTTTTGACCACCCCGACTCTGACACCCTTCAAAAACGATGATTGATGAGCACTTGCGAATGATTCCTGATGGTTGTTTACCATCATTTGGAACTTATGTTGAAGTTTCTTGTGAGCCTACTTCCTACATTTTGCGGCTTATCGAAAATCCTTATCATGGTGTCACGCGTTCTTATCATAGTGCTAGCAATCGTCAACCATAATAAACCTTTATATAGTCACTGTGATCAAATCACGATCAGCAATCATCAACCATGATGAATGAGAATTGCACTTTCTCATTGTCAAAAAATCACATGATCAACAATTTATGAAACAAACACTATTAGCCAGCCTCATTGACTAACAATTATAGTCCACTATTTACTATATGCCGAAAAGCTTATGAACTATATTACAGTCATATTGCATAACTCATGTTGCGTAAACCATATCTTACCCATGTTATATGAAGTATCTTCTGAAAACAATATCACAACGCATATGATTACAGAATCAGCATCAAGCTTTAGTTCGCCATCGTAGTTGATTAATAAATCATATTGCCAAAACATCATGAATCATGGTCTAATAGTTGATCATTATTCATGATCTCATGATGATCATGCAGGGATCACTCGCCTGGTTAGTGGTTAACCGGTGGTGACCGGTGGTTCCCACCCCCATGTACCCGATCAGCTTCCAACGGCGCCCCCGCCACCTCGGCCTCGAGCTTCGGACGTGGGGACGAACGTTCGGTCCGGTCCTGGCCTCGGGCGCCTGGCAAGTCCGGGCAAAGCCAACACTTTGAAGTTGAGACTGCTGGAAGAATCATCCAGGTTTTTACATATCCAAAAAATACGAATATTACGGCAAGGCTCCAGGGTTTGCCCGGATGCACAAGACCTGCCCAGAAGTTGTTTTCAAACTCTGAGAATCAAGAAGCCCTAAGCTCTGAACCCTAAAACGCAAAAACCCTAAATCCTAAACCCTAAAACCCTAAAAACGTAAACCCTAAAACCTAAACCCCAAAAACCTAAACCCTAAACCCTAAATCTCTGCGTATAGCCAGTGTTTCTGACTGATTCTTCGAGCAATGTTCGATTGATAGGAACAACGGTGGTTTGCCCAAACCACAGCGTCTGTGCGCAATATTAGATATGTAAAATACTGATCAGTGAATGGATGATAATTAATCTGAATGTATCCTTTTATTATGTACAAGATCAGCTGACTGGATAAAATTCATTATGCACTGATCAATCATGCTTCTATAAACAATAGATAATGAATAATCTGAGGTACAATCATAGATCAACGGACTATTGATGCTGGCGCAAGAATGGTCAGTATAATAGTTGAACAAGGGATGCAATAGTGAAGTGATAATCATAATAAATAATAAAATATTCAATAGATAATGGACAGTTGGTCATACAAACAATAGATAATCAATTACCAAATCAACAATAATGGTTGAACAATATATAAGAGGCTTCTAGCTAACTTAGTCATACATAAGACAACATATGTGCATATACAAATACATCCACCAGTAGCAGTTTCTAAACCATAATGCGCGAAAAGAATCCAAGAAACCAGCCGCATATTTCTTTCGGACACATGCAAGTAACCTCCTGATGAATCGAAGAGTTGCACGAGGAATCCGGATTGCACCAGCTCATACAAAGTCTTGGGGATCACTGATGTCATGGTAGTCTTTCCCAAATAAACCAGTGATCGCAACCAATCTTGGTAAATTGCCAGCGCTAAAGCTGGCAGTAAACTGCTGGTGATATCTTGGTGCTACCATCCGCACAGATAGCACAGGCCCAGCACTTGGCCCACGCCCCAAGCTCATGGCTTGGATACAGTTGGATGGGTCGTGGTACCACCAATGCTTGAGGTACCACAGGGTACCATAGGGTTCAGTAACCATCAGTTGGTACCATGGTAACACCAATAAGTTCTTCACCCCCATTTAAGGCACCACTCTAGGGCTACATTATGGGAGACTTCCAATTTCATAGGGACTATGGCTACCGATATCCAAGACTGAAGATATTTGATGTCCCACCAGGCAGTTTCAAACCCAACTCGTCCAACCCCGCACTGTACCAGCAGATTTGCTATCCGGCAATAGATGCAAACTGAAACCCATCTACCCCGTTTGCTTAGCAGCTGGTCCAAGCTTATGAAAAAACAAAGAAAGAAATCCACAACCAACCGGACGGTGTTTTGACTCAAGTCCCTCTGGATGTGCCTGCTTCGCCTTTCTCCATTTTCTTGGAAGCTGTCAGATAGCCGGGTGGCACCTGCTCTCAGCAACTCATCTGTCACACTTGGATGTGCTTGGGAAATTTGTCAGAGACCTCCGATATTTTGGGTGTAATCTAGAGGTTCAGTCAGTATGCCGATCCTCCCATCAGCCCGATGACAAATGCAGCAGATTTGGTGATTTGCGGGCCATGATCCAACCTAAGACGGAGGTGACTCACCAACACAAATGTTGCCACTTGCCTGCAAAGAATCCACTTATCAACCTTCTCGATTCAAACTGGGGAACCCGAACGCTGGCAGGAGGGGTGAAAAACCCTCCCGCAATCTAATATACAGTAGCTGGCTGGAAGATCATGTAGATAGAAATTGTGATTTTCGAGTCAGCTCAGTCCCATTTCCAAAAGAAACCATTGGAAATGGCGAATCACTGGTTCTACTCGAATGCTGAATGCATAGCAACCACCAAGCAGCTGCAACCTCCGATGCGTTGCAACCGCGGGGTGCAGCGTCTTGAAACCCAAGGCTGTTCTGTCCTTAGATTTACTGGCTTGGTTAATGAGAAAGATTACAGGAAACCCTTGTTTCAAAGGTCAATTATTGGGGGTCCTGTCCCCATCAACCATTTCTGGGATAGAATTCAAGAGCTTATACCTTCGAAGGCTTCCTCAAACCCAGCCATGTCACCACTGGGTCTACCCTGATAACAAATCCAGAAGTCCACAAATCTCAAAGCTTCTGACTTGGACTTACAGCGAGGGCTGTTTCAGTGGAAATGTTTAGCATGGTCATTCACACTAGAACTTGGGTGAAAAAACATATAACCAAGGTAAATACCTACCTGGAATATTGCCCTAGAACCATCGGTTCTACCGGGGAACCCAGGACCCATTGTTTGCCGAAAATCTCAATATACCCACAATTTGGGGCCCCTCAGTCAGCCAAGTTGGTCAGCAAAACTTGTGTAACTACCCGTTGTTGCTATAGTTAGCTGTCTGATTAACGGACTTATGACTGGTGGGCGCCACATGGCAGTTCAGGAAGTTAATGATCAGCCATGTTTTGTTCATGAAGACTAGCATATATCCCTGTTCCTGTCTCTTAACTGTCAAACAAACTGTCAGAAACAGTCAATTAGCCACCATTAGCCACTACATCAACCGTGGAGTCTTGCCATGCTCATTAAAGAAAATATTTGTGCTGGCGAGCTCGCCTACCCTGAAAACACCGAGGCGCCTGATTCTCTTTGCCGTCCATGGGTTCTGGCGTAGGTAACTTTGAGGCCCGATGAACATCGATCCCTGGGCAGATGAACTGCACAGGTACGTACCATGTGATGTGCAGCAACCCCGTCCTTAGATCTCCACAGGTTTCCTATCTCCACCTGTTTGTAACTTGAAGGGTAGGCCAAGTTGAACAGTTTCCACTCCCTGGCTGCTTAGCATTGGTTGACCGCAGCGGTGCCCCTGCTGATCCACCAGGGATTTTACATGAAGCCAAGACTGCTTCAAAATGGCAGGAACTTGTGATTGCAGGAGCTCCCTTTGGCCGGACATCAGCAAGTGTTAACTAGTATGCATACCGGAGACAAGGTGATTGCTTGCGTCTGAAGTTTGGTGATGATGCGATGGTTTGACTGTCCATAGGGTTTATTGTAGGTTTTCACGGGGTGATGGATTTCAACCAGGTCATTCCATATTTACAGATGCCCCTGAAAAAAAGGGGTCACTCATCACTTGACCCACCCGAAAAAAAGGGATGCCATCCAAGCCGGTCATTTTTGAAGCCACTGAGTTGGTGGCCAGGCTGATCCCCAGAACCATGGTGAACCATCGTTGGACCTCAGCAGATTGATCTTTAAGCTGTGTCAGAGCTCCTGTTTGTCAGTTCTGATGTAAACTACGATGAATGATGACTATAAAATCTGGAATCCTTATAGAATTGGTCCTCCGAGTGACTGCTCTCTGGTGATCAAACATCGCTGGAAAATCAAGCAAAACTCCTACAGAATCTGCAGCCATGGTGGGCCATGATGGATGTTCCAGCTGTGACCTTCAAACATACCCGACATGACAGGCATGGCACCGGCCCACACAGACCGTACATGAATGGTGGCACCCAAAACCACCAACCATCCTGGGGTTCTGTTGCGCACTTGGAACAGGAACCAGTTTTTACAGCATTTTTTTAAGGGACTAACCCATAGGGTGATGCTTCCTCAGAGCTCATCACTGGTGAGCTGTGGACACGCCCCATCAGCACCATGCACAAACAATCCTTGGTCAAAAATATCGGTGAAGAATGGGACTAGTGGATGATCATTCAACATTACGCATTATTAAGCTACCCATTATGGACTAATAGATGGTTAGTAGATGGTTGGTAGGTGATTAACATACCAATACCAATCATTAAGCTACAAATAGATGGTTACTTGGTGGCTTATAGATCCCTTGCTAAAAATAATTTTTTAGTGGTTATATGGTAAATCAATCATATCCCAAAAAAGCTAAAAGGCTAAGTTAGTGGGTATAAGCCACCCAGGTTAGTAGATGGTTCATCATGGCTAGTAGCTGGCTGGTGCCTCGTGGCAGCACCGCACCTCCGCAGATATTGGTGATATCGTCCATGGCTTGGCCGGGCATCCTGAGATGCTGATGGTTTTTTGCGCTGCGAAACACAACTGCTGGTGGCAAGCATTGATGACCAGGAATCATCATTCATAAGAGTCATAAAACTATGAAGTAACTGGTAGAAACCCCATTTGTTATATCAGCTAGTCATGAGGTTATACCATTTGTGATTTGAGTTTATACCAGTCTGCTATGATCATTCATAAGAACTAATGAGTTTATACCATTTGTTATATCAGCTAGTCATTTGACACCCCATTGAATCATATATCATAACACTAATGTGATTCGTGGTATGAACCCCAGTGAATGACCTATGATAATCACGCTTTTGAGTCAACCGTCAATAGCTAGTAGTGAGCGCTATCTCCAGCACCTATTCATGAAAACAAGTTGGTCAACCAACCTGGGATCTTAAGTCGGGGCTCCCAGTGCTGCCATGGCTAGCGACTTGATAGGCCTAGGTGAATTGCTTCAGTCCTGGCTTCCAGGCTCTGCTAGGTGTTGGCCCATGAATCATGTTTAACCATTAATACAAACTTATAATGAAGAAAATATTTGTTATTCATTCTTAACCATCATTCATAACCATTAATACTTGTGAAGAACAAGCATTACATAACCATCATCAACCACAAACCACCTTCTGTGTGAAAAAGTTTCTTCGAGGAAAGGGACCATCTTATCTTGATCCACTCTTTTACCTCGATTTTTTGCAGTTCACAGGTTGAGTGCAGCACTAGACACCTGCCAAAAGTTCATATCTTGCCTTGCGGTTTCAAATGGTTTTCAACCTTGATAACACACCTGATATCCCAAAAAGCTGTTGCCAATGGCATTGCACATCCGGCCGAAACCCCCATGGCTCCTCAGCGTCCACTGCGGCTTCAGCTCACGATCGGAACCCACTCCGACCAGTGAAATTGATCGTTTATTTGAATCTCGGCCCCAAAAGGAATGGAGAACGAAAAAGTGTGGAATATTTTGCATGTTTCCATAAATCTGTGTTGTGTTTCCTGCAATCATCTGTTTCTTTGGCCACCCGATGCTGTTCACATCTTTTCATCATTCGGACGCTGTCATCGCACTGTAGGGCAGCAAGGGACGGGCGGTACTTCCACATCGTTGGGTTCAGGTTTGATGCGAGGATTCTATTCAACTGCATTTGGCCTATCGGCAAATTCTCTCTACCAAAAGCATTGATGGTTCCTGGACCAGATTGTGGATATTTCTATTTCAAAAATATTTACATGCAGCATATATATATATACACATACGAGAACATATGTCTATCTATTTATGAAATATCTACCATAGGTATGTATGCTGTATGTACATAAAAACATACATGTACTGAACGGTTTTTTCATAGATGTTGATCCCTCGCAAACCAAATATGAGCCCCAGACTGGCTAGCTCAAAAGGTTAACCTCACTGATTTTCCACTGCGCCTGAGCCAACAGAAGGCTGTGGATACTGTTGGGTAACAGTTTTTTCAACTGCAGCATAAGACTTCGGAGATTTCTAAAAAGCCGTACTTGCCAATCCTACTCCTGCCGCTTCGCAGTTGCTTTCAAAGATCAAGCTAAATCGATCCGCCCGACATGCGCACGCTTTGTTGCGCTCGAGCATGCTAGTTTCTTCATTGTCGTATTACCCCTGAGGGAGAAAAAAAAAAGAAAGTACAACGCCCCTGCCTCTTCCCAAAGTCACCTCGCAACAAGAGTTCTTTCCCCAAAACCGTCAACAGGCACGACCAGAAAAATCCTTCTCGGGCGCTGGAAGCTACCTGGGGGGTGTAGCTGTACAGGTGCCACATGACACCGGACAGGTCTTCTGCAATTGCCAAAACCATGGTAGGGAGATGGCATGGCTTCGGCTCGCGTGGCATTGATTCCTGGGATGCACCATGACCAGGTGACCCAACAGCGATCTGGGTGCGGTGATCATTTTCCTTTTCAGTAATTGCTTGGAAGCCCTCAAAACCAACATTTAGCGTAAGTGAATATCTACATACGTATACATAAATATCTATCATATACATATCATATTTCATATATAGTGTCCGTCAACTGGGTGCATCAAAAATGAGCTATGGTTTTCCCCTTAGTCCTCGTATGGCAATGAAATAACCACACTTCACCTGGACCAGGCGGCTGGGCTATGGGTGAACACTTTCACATCCAAAAATTAACGCACTACTATCAGGAGCTACTGGAACGCACTTGGGCTGTGAACTATCTTGAAATTGAAGATTTCTTGTGCCGTTTCAACACCAGTAATCGTCTCATACTTGGTTGACGCATGTTGTGGGTTCAAAACCTGTTTTCCAGCTGCTCACATCCCGCAAACTGATCAAACCAGTCTTGGATGTTCGCCTGCCCCCTTTTTGGACGGCTGGTCCAGCTCATTATATTTGACATGATATGCACATAAGTTGATAAAGCCCATGCCGACGGAAATTCAACCGCTGAAGTGAAAAATCCCAGTAGTTCAAGCCCAAAGGGCACAAATCCACTCGCTGCTCACTGCTCCTGGCCTCAGATCTCCACATGTGAAGGTGTCTTGGAAGAAGTCCAACTCCCCCGCAGTGTTCGCTGTGAACTTCGGGTGGCTACACACGCCACGTAAGACTTCGAAGAACACGTCCTGAGACAAGGGCAGGTCAGTGCTTAAGGGTGAGGTCAACGAATGCATGGCTGCACCTGCGACTAGGACTTCTACTACCAACACCACCGCTCCTAGTACTACCACCACTACTAGTACTACCAGAACTACTTGTACTATCACCACTTAGTACTGAAGTTCATCATGCTAAGCGAACCGCAACTTGCCAAGCTCACCACTAAAGCGGAAACGGACTGCCAGTGCCCTCCCAGCACTGGATCCCACCTGATCTTGACACTCCAACGGGTTGCCGAAGAAGCCCTGCTCACCCGTGAGGCGCACGCGCTCGAAGTATTGCAGGCTCGCTTCAGGGCAGGCGCTCGCCGCGCCACTGTTCAGATTTTGCTTACCTTGATGGGTGAATGATGGTGACAGAATGGTTCATAAAGGTCAGACCATAGGTTCAATGACGGAAGCAAGAGAAAGCTTCATAGAGATTCGGCAGTGGGAAATGATGGCATCATAGGTTCATAAAGGTCGGATTATAGGTTAATTGTCATATAGGCCTGTGGTGAATGATGGTGACGCATCATAATGGTTCGTAGTGATGCGGCCATACGTGAATCAGGGATGCGGTTTAAGCATGGCTAATGATGGTAAATGATGGTAAATGACGGCTGATGATGATGATGATGATGATGACGACGATAAAAACGGTATTAATATTGCTTAATATTGCATAATTCTGGTTGATCATAGTGACCACTCGTTAAATTTTGTTGGCTAAACCCAACTATCTACAGTAGACATATTGTATCTACCCTAGTTGGTACCCCGATATGACACACCGAGTTGACTAACGAGCGAACACTGAATGGAAGATGGATTGCCTGGCATGCTCCACACCCATCCAAATCACCAAATCTTGCGGGAAATCGGTGCATCACATCACAAGAACCTTGGATGTGGTAAACCTCATAGACCATGGTACGCCATTGCCCTTTACTTGTATTTTTTGCTGATGGTGTTGGGATCGTCTCAGTCTCTTCCTGCTGATGTGGATGCAGCCATGTTGCATGCAGGATGAAACCCTGCAATCATCGCATTCAAGGTGCTGTTCTCCGCCATCAATTCAGAGGGAAAACCCGCCCTGACAGGCGCAGGTTTAAGTAGGCGGTGTTGTGATCTTTAAATTCGACAAACCCGAGGTGCAGAGAATCCTCATAATGGTTGATAAATGGTTCATACTGCCTACAGGGATAGCCCTTGATAGTGCTTGGTAATGTGGGGGATATATATATATATATATGTATATTTGTGGCTCCCGGGGATGGGTAGTCCAACACTGGTAGTGAACCTTTCCCCCAAAAGGTTCCACTAACAACCAATTCGGGTGTCCCCACCAAGTGGCTCACCAGAAACCACACCCCAGCAAAAGGCCACAGTCCCCAAAGCCTTTAGGGGTCAACCAGCTCACGTGACCCTGTCACTCAGCAGCGCCAGCTGCTGATTTTCCACACTCCTCGTGGCCTTGAGCCAAATTCGGTGGATCGATCCGAAGGTTCCTCGAAGCCGCTTGCTCTGGGAGTCAGAACCAACTGGCTGGCATCGGCTGTGGTGCATGTCACATCAAGGACTTCAGAAATCACACTGACTATCTTTAATCTTTGGATGTGACATATGTGAAGTCAGTGGTACTGACTATCTTTAATCTTTCGGTCAAGACTCTTGAATGATCTTCGGTTGACTTACCCATCTTTCAGCGACCTTCTTATGGCTATTGTTGCGGAGAGTTTGAGCTTCATCAAAAATGCGAAATCGCCCCAGCTGAAGCACTTTCCGCAGAAACGCGGAATCCATTGGCTTTGTTAAACAGTCGGCCAGCATTATTGCGGTGGAAATCCACCGACACTGTGTGTGACCTTGGGCTTGTTCTTTGATCAGCATGACTTCTACGGTGGTTCTCCACTCCTCACAGTTGGGCGTTGCCAACTTGGTGGTCAAATCGTACAACGATTTACAATCTGTGATGAGAAGGGCTTTCAAACAATCCTGCAAAGAACTCTCGGGTGTTTGCCACTTGAAGGATGGATTCACTATGTATTGCCACATGCAACGGACCCAAGTGAGTTTATCCAAGGAGGAGCTCATGGCATAGGCCTCGGCACTGAGTGTTGATCGGACCACTCTACCAATTTGTTTGGAATTCGATCTTCCCCATCATTAACAGGATCAACAGTGTTTTCACTGGATGGTTCTTCTGGTGGATGCATTTCCCCTACATCGTTACCATTGCCAGGGAGTGATGGAGTGTACTCAGCGCTGCCTGGCGGAGTGTTGGGCCAGGGCTCATTCGGGATTGGCACTTCATGTGCTTCAAGATCTGGATTTTCAAAAACAGATCCCTTACGATGTGGTTCTTCCTCAGGCTGTGCTCCCGTGGATGGAGCTGCATTGGATTCGGTCTCTCTGTGTTCCTCTGGGTCATGATGTGTGAGATCTGAAAATTGAAACATGCCACTTCTTTCATGAAGTTGGGATTGCAACTGACGTGTCATGTTTTGGAGCTGTTCTTCACTGGCTTGTTGATAAAAGGGAGACCTGGCTTGAAACTCTCGGAGACTTACTGGTCGAAGGTTATCCGTGGCACATCGCAGCAACCGATTCATATGAGTGATCCAAACTACCCCTTTACTTTCCATCATTACTATCTGGGCAGGACCACGCCATTTTCCTTTGAGAAGCATATTGGGTGATTTCCGTTTATCCCAGAACATGCATGGCTGACCACATGACCAGTTCATGGCATCGCCTCGTGACTTACGAAGCAAAGCTCGGCGAATTGCTTGAGAGTTGTCACTCTCCAGAAATGCTTTCCTAGCGAGGACTCGAAGGTTGAGACTTTCTCTGAATCGATCGGTGTCCGGACTCTCACCCTCTGCTGCACTATGTGATTGGAGGGATTCATCCGATATTATGCTTGCTGGGAGTCTAGTTGACTTTCCTAGAACACCTTGTTCGGGGCTATAACCTGATACCGAAGCCAACTGGTTCTTGGCTCTGAAGGCTTGGGCAAGTGCTCTTTCGAACTCTGCTTCATTTCTGATGGGAGAGTGCTGATCGATACGACTCAGTGTCTCTTTGATCACGGCACCATGGCGTTCCACTCGTCCACGCTGCCAAGGTCCAGCTGTCAAAACTGGACTGATTCCTTCTTGTTGTAAGAAAGACTTCCAGTTTTCAGAAACAAACTCTCCGCCACAATCGCAGATCATCTCATGGGGCGTTCCGGCCCATGATTGCCAGCAGTCCTGGAACACCTTTTTATATGCTTCACTATCTCGGATGCTTCTCCTACCTTGGTGGAATTGGGTAGCTTCATCTATGATGTGTACTACATATCCTTGATATCCTGCGCTACTCTGCCAATCGAAACCATCGATGCTCACTCGAAAGTTGAAATCTCTACTTTCCTTCAGTGTTCCTGGGGCATGAGGCTTGGGCGGTGTTCGCTCTACACATGTTGGACAGAGATAGTCACTTGCTCCTGCAACGAGCTCAGCCGGCGCAGACTGTCGCTTTAGATGGTCTGCAAGTCGTTCCGCAGTCGGATGTCCGAGATTGACATGCAGTTTGTGAATCACTTGTTGGTTCGCTATACTGAGAGCATTGAATTTTGGTCCTGATTGTGTCACTGCTGCGGACGTCCATGTACCCACGGGGGTCTCCGGCTTGCCATCCCTGGGAACTGGGTGGCTTGGAACACTTTCAGCTGCGGCTGGGACTGAAGGATGTGAGGCTGCATCGGGACCTTCCTGATGTGGTCTACCAAAAACACAGAGCATGATGTGAGATGGCCTAGCTTTTCTTCCTCGATGATTCTGTGACATCTCAGTGAGATCGTCTGTTCCTAGGTCGAATAGTTTGTGATCGGATCGGCTCATCACTATGGTGCGTCTATATGGGAGATTATCCGGATGACATATATATATCGGTCTCTGCCTTTAGCTGCCATGATGGATTGAACTTGAAAATCCGGACACATCAATTGTACCTCTATGATCAGGTCATCCCTTGGATTGCCCCAGGTCTTCGTTCCTGACTTGGGAAGTCCCTGGCGAAGCTTGTCAAAGATCTCGTCCCATGGAGTGTCCACTAACTCTTTATCTTCTTCTTCGGGGGCTGGTCGCTTGCGACTGGGTTTTGATGGTTCTGCCTTAGATTTCTTCCTTGGACCCTCCTCTTGTTCGCGATCCTCAGCATCATCAGGAGCGTCTCTGACTGGAAAACACTCGTGAACTACCGAAAACACTGGCATAGATACTGGGTCTGGCATGCTGGACATGATGGCCTTGGCTATGGCATTGGTCATCGGCCATGTATAAAAGGCGGTATATCGGGATAGTTGCATCTTCTCTCCATGATAGGTGCAAGAACCGGCGATCTGATGGTGCTGGTGGTTGCCCAAACAAGTTCTTCGATCTAAGATCTTCCATATGTTGTGTGATGTTGTTTGGACTCTGGTTCGTTTACGAATCGGATCCCCATGTTCAGGGTGCTTCAAACCAAACCGGCATTGATCGAAAGCTGCGCCCTGTGTACATCTGAGGATGGTCTGAACTTCAGGTTGTTCCCATGCCTTGGAGGTTTCCGGGTTCTCCATACTGAAGTGATGTCCATGGCTGACCTGAATTTTGCATAACAGTGAACAGAAAATCAGGCGATCTCTAGAAAGTTCTTGTTGATGTGAAATGCGATCATGTCCTTTCAGGCTGCGATTCATGTTGAATTGTGACCAGGAGCACCATGGGGCACATTCAGGAGCTACCCATACATGTTTGGGTCGATACATCAGCACTCTACGAAGTAGACTGACTTGACCCTCGAAGGTACTCAGATCACCGTCCAATTTGGCGAATCGCTGGGAACTGCCTCCTTGCTTGCGAATGCTCTCTGCCAACTTACTTCCAGGATTTGCATAAACTTCCAACAAGTCAATAGACTTGGCTTTGGTTGACATGTGATGTCGACATGCATTGAATAGTTTGGCTTCATATGCATGATCTATGGAAAGAGCATCTGCAAGCATGCTGACGATTGGGTCACTCAGTTGGCACTCACTCCTAGGGCTTGTTGTTCGAGGCTGGTGCGTGCCTTGGCGTACATGATGAAGTCGGTCTGCTGTGGAGTTGCCGAGCTTGCTCGAGCCCCCAGCCATTCGATGTAGTGGGGGAACTGCTCGTACACATCGCTGAAGCGGGAACCATTGTGGGTGCGACCCCACGTGATCCGCTTGTTGCCCCACATCTCCATGGCTTGTGCTGTATGCACCAGCTGTCCGCCATTCACTGGATTGGCCTCCACGTTGTTGTTGGGAGGGTGGTTGGTCACCGGGATGTTTGCTTCGCTCTCCCTTGGTCGAGTGTTGCGAGTTCGAGTGCTTGCAGGTGGAGTCAGCTGCGGGGGCACTTGACTTGCTTGAGCTCTCACTGGAAGAGCTGGAGCACTTGAGGCCGGTCCGTAGGTGAGCATGTCCTGCAACAGCTCGGCATCGTCCCATGAAG
Source organism: Symbiodinium kawagutii (assembly GCA_009767595.1). Lineage (NCBI taxonomy): Eukaryota > Dinophyceae > Suessiales > Symbiodiniaceae > Symbiodinium > Symbiodinium kawagutii. Next base: position 442,299 of record VSDK01021022.1, read on the forward strand.
CCTCCGAGGGGGCTCCAACTGGTGAAGCTTGCAGAGGTCGGCTTCGAATTGGAGAACCTGCAAGATTCCCGGGCTGCATCAGGCTGGAGAGCTGTTCGATCCTCTGACGTTGGAGGCGCACCTCGGACAAGAGCTGAGTCAGTGTCTGAGCTTGTTCTTGGGCAATCTCCTGTTCCGGTGATCGAGCTTCCAGTTGTGAGAACAGGATTGTCAGCAACAGGCGCAGTGACTCGAGGACAGCTTCTGCTGTCGTCTTGATCATCTGCATGGCCTCGCGCTGAGTCGGCATGACGGCTGCTTGGGTCAACTGAAAGTCCGGGAGGGCTGTCGAGCTGATTCGATGCTCCAAATGCTACATGTGCTGTGGCTTCAGGTGGCATGCAGAGTTCTGACATCTTGATGAGATAGAGACCGTTTCTGCTCTCTCCTAGGTTTAAATACCTATCGAGTTTTGAGAGGTAGCATTGATTACGTGCTAAGTCGATCTGAGCTCCTAGTGCTTTCATGGCCTGGATGGAAATCAAGAAAGGCGTCGATGATGGAACCATTTCAATGACCAACCAGATCTTCTGTTTCTTGGAAAAGATTGGTATTCTCATCTGTTGATAGCTGTACGTTACTTGATTGTTTCCAAAACGAAAACCTACCTTGCTTGGATGCACTTTGACCTGTTGACGGACGGCAGTGGGGAGGCTGGCAAACACTTTTGGCCACACATCGCTGCCGATGACGCTTCGGCTAGCGCCAGTGTCTAAAATGGCTCGTCCGTCTGACATGGCACTGGGAAGATTCGACTTGCTGACGAAGCAGTCAACTGCGGAGGTCTCACTTGGCCTGGTGTGCCACCGGGTTTGGAAGAACCTACATACTTGTTCCCTACAGTGTGTGATACCTAACACATCATGAACGATCGGATGCTCGAATGCTGCATTCTGAAGGTTCCCTGCCTGCCACATCTCCACAAAGTCGGCTTGGGTGAAGTACTCCTCTTCCTCGGAGTAGTCCTCGAAGATCACCTGGGCCTGCTCGGTGGGAGACTCATCGCCGTGGTTCGTATGGATGACCACATTGGCATTGTCCTGGTGAGTGGACTGGGCCTTCGGACATTCGGCTTTCCAATGTCCACGTTCTCCACAAATCTTGCAATGGGTCCTTGCAATACGGGCTAACAGCCCGCCTTTTCCACCACCTTTTCTTCCTCCTTTGAAGCCATAGGAGGTGCCCTTTGACTTCCCCTTTCCCGAAGTTGGCCAGAAGCCTCTGGAACGTTTTCGATCCAGAATCTTGGATCGAGCATCGTTGTACGAGATGAGGGCTTGTTGCATGCACGGCACGTCCTGGAACAAGTCCTCCAAGTCCTTCTCGAAGGCGAGGATTTGCAGAGCATCTGAATCGCCTCCATTGGCCAGGTGCTCCACGTATTCTGGATCCCACTCTTCTTCTTCAGTCACGACGTTCAGGACGTAGTTCCCTTCCGGCTCATTGGCAGCTGGTCCAGGGGGGTCTTCGTCCATGTAGTTCGTTGGATACACCTTCTTCTTTGATTCATTGCCTGAAGAGAGGACATTGGTGGCTAAGGTCCTCATAGCTGATGAGAATCGGTCGGCATTCATGTCGCCGCTTGTCATCGTCAACACCTTTTTGCGATCCTCGGTGTTGAGGGAGCTCTGTCTGAGCATGAGGAAGGCCTTGTACTTCTTCACATCGTTCTCGTTGAGCTCATTGAAGGCCACATCCAGCCTGTTCACAAAGCTGGGAACCGACTCGTCGGCTTTCTGCACTGTCCGGTACATCAGCTTCTCGAACAGTTCATAGGTCTTCATCTCGGACCAAGAGGCCAGGGCTTCAAGCAAAGCCTTGACACCGGTGTCTGGGTCCACCAACTTCTCCGATGGAATGGCTCGAGCTTGGGCCCATGCGGTACCTTTGCACAGCATGGCTAGGCGAGGGCCTAGCATTGGACGATCCTTCTTGGGGCATATGGAGTCCAAGAATTTCACCTTCTCGATGTACTCGCGGACTGAATCTACTGCTGGGTCAAAACTGGGAAGGATAGACCAGAGCTGGTTGCCACGACCATCCCCGCTTCCTTCGGATGCCATTGCTTACACGGGCCCCAGCTTTCCACGGTCCTCCGTGAGCTGGTAGGCTCCGCTACCAGTGTGGCTCCCGGGGATGGGTAGTCCAACACTGGTAGTGAACCTTTCCCCCAAAAGGTTCCACTAACAACCAATTCGGGTGTCCCCAGCAAGTGGCTCACCAGAAACCACACCCCAGCAAAAGGCCACAGTCCCCAAAGCCTTTAGGGGTCAACCAGCTCACGTGACCCTGTCACTCAGCAGCGCCAGCTGCTGATTTTCCACACTCCTCGTGGCCTTGAGCCAAATTCGGTGGATCGATCCGAAGGTTCCTCGAAGCCGCTTGCTCTGGGAGTCAGAACCAACTGGCTGGCATCGGCTGTGGTGCATGTCACATCAAGGACTTCAGAAATCACATATATTTACAAATACATATCTAGGAAGGTTTTGTATCCATAAAGACCACAGCTGTGTCATATGATCCTGGTGCTCCTCAAGTAGTGATGTTATTCATTACATGTTTTTGTCCTTTGGCTTGCCCTGGTGTACAGCCACCATTGATCCATGGTTTCTCGAACAGATTGTCCCAGGATGGTCTAGACTCAGGACAAATTACCCAGCACCGATGCAAAACCATCAGATCCAACTCCCAGTTACAGGGCTTCTAAGCTAGTGACACCCACCGGGTGAACTGTTCCCAATTCATAGGTGTTCATTCTCCCAGTAATAGGACATTCAGCTGGCTATGATACCCCTCTATGGCTGATGGTAGATCAGCATCGCAAGAACGGGGATGAACAGCCGGATTTTCCATAACCAAAAGCAACTGCTCGGACAGGAGACATGGAGATGCTGACGCAGTCCCGTCACCACGGGGTGAACGACCATGGCTATAGTTGAAGCAGGGTGCGAGGACCTTGTTTAGAGATTTCGTTGGCTCTGGCCGCCAAAGTATCAATTTTCCGCCATGAAAACACCCCTGTCGTTGACCATCCAAAACAGCTGAAAGGAAGGAAAGAGCATAGCAGGGAAGGGGAGGGAAGGGGAGAAACAAGGGGAGGGAAGGGGTAAAAGGAAAACCACAGCCTGACAGCTTCCCACAGCTTCCCACTGCTTCAAGGTGCGGACCCCGCCTGAGTTTCACAAACTCATACTGCGCAGCATAGAAACATCGCAGCTCCTCACGGTCGTGCCGGCCAGGCTCCAACAAGTCCACATGGGCGAAGATCGGAGTGCCAGTCACAGGGTGCAGCATGAAGGTGAAGGTGGTGTCCTCGGCAGCTTAGCGCGACCTGCCGTGGGATGCCCAGTGGTTACCACCACGGTCACTAGCTGATCCAAGCAACAAGTCACTGCTTTGGATTTCTTGCGGAAACAGATTGCTTGGTATGAGGAGTTGTGATGTCGTGAAGCGTTTCACAACCGCTCACACCCTGTGGTACAGAAGAGCAAAACATCCATGTCGGTCCATGTCGTGCCATTTCGGAGATACACGTAATCATGTTGGGAAGACTTTGAAATCATACAAAGCGGATATCCAAAGTGGACCCAAAAATTCTTGATGGCACTACAAAATTATCTTCTTCAGCTGGCTATTCTTGTACCTACTGCCTATACTCTCAGTTGCGGAGCTGGTAGCTTTCGAACCCGGTTTCTAGGACATGCATCTATCCATGATGGATGTACGAGTACCTGTGCATTCCTTGCAAAAAAATGACACTTAATGGCATGTTCGCAGCTGGCGCTGTAAGCTAGAAAATGATTCTTTCACTGCCCACCGATCCCCGAATACCTCGGTGCCTTTGGGTTGCCTACAACACTAACTGCAGCAGTTTGCTCGACAGCAATGACCCCTACCATCAGAAACCACCACGATTTCCTGAAAAAAACACTGGTCACAGTTCTGGTGTAAAATTGGAGGCGGTTGAGAATTCTCAGCAACATCTCCCATGTGCCCATGACGTTTTGATTTCCAGTTTTCAGTGGGATCAGCCCATGGCTAGCTGGCTCTAGATTCCCAATCCAGCAGCGAACCGTTTCACCCTTTGCAGTTGGGTGGTTTAGATGAACAAGGGGATGCAACTGACCAGGAGACTTAACCCAGGCAGCTGCAGCGGCAAGCACGGGCGATCATTGAGAACCCAAGTGGCATCTCAACTATGACGGTACAAGGAGCCTACGATCTTTTAGTGCAGATCCAGGATACCCAATTGTTGGATTGTCTTTTGATGCAACCTCCCACCACCAGCAAAGCGCTACCCCCAGCCGCAGCAACGCCGGGCAGCATGGCCACAAAGAGCGTTGTAGGCGGCTTGGGCTGACTCTTGCGCTGGCAGCACTAGGTAGTACCAGGAGGCCAGCAAGACTGCCACGATGTAAAAGCCCCGAAGCATCGCCTCAAGCTTCGCGGACCAACGGAGTTGTTCCCCCTGTTTTTTCTCAACTAGTGAAGGTTCATCACGAATGATGCTCTCCAGAATTCTTTGCACATGAAACTAGTTCAATCTCCTGGAACCCACCAGTGACTCATCCCAAGCATGGCCCTGGCTTGTGCACTGACCTGCTTGGCGCATCCGCGTCAAGTGACGTAGAAGCTCTGAATGGATTGCTTGAGGCCCCGCTGGCTCTCAGGCGGCAGACATCCGGTGACGCCCACCCTGCCACGGAGCAGCTCCGTGGGGGCTAACATCGTGTGGTGCTGCGAAACATAGACCTGGCAGCTGCAAGACAGATAGCATGCTGTAAACTGTGGGAGATGAGATACTTAGATAAACAAAAGGTAGATTGGATAGATATAGAGATAAATATGTAATCAAATAGATATACAAAAATATACATGTATGCAAACATGTCGAGACAAATATGTCCCAATCTCTCCGGGTCTTGCGGGACATGTGTGCTCTTTATTCTTTGTTTTCAGATGTTTTATGTTTTTTGATATGCCATCGCTGTAGCAGTCTCTTCCTTTCCCTGTTTCATTCCTGCATCTAGATGGCAAATTGCCCTGTTGTGGCGCCCGCGATCTAAAACATTCTCTGATTGTCCTCAGCATCTCCACTTGACTTGATCAAGAAACCCTTTGATGCACTTGCATGAAAATGCCAGAATGCAAAACTGTGAATGCAGGGGTAGCTTCAAGTCCCAAACCAGAGAGAATGCTCCAAGTCTTGAGATGTTCTGGAGAATCTTTCCCTCTACCTTGCAGCCACCCAAGAGTGTGTGTGTTTGCGTGCACCAGGGCCAAATACCTCCAGCCATGTGTGGGAGTCCAGCTCCATTGTTGAACATCACAGGTGAAGAGCAGGAAAACCGGCAATTTTGACCAAACCCCCTTCGTGATATACCCATCCTGGGTCGGTTCGTGGCTCCTGGTCGCTCTAGAGCTCCTTTGTTATGTGTTGGCTGAAGTCCTATAACTATTATTCTATGACTCTATTACTTTTATATGATTCATAGATGTTAACAGCTAACTTCCCTATGATTCTAACAGCTAATTCCTATGATTTTTCTATTTTTCGTATCCCAACAGGTATGAGTTAACAGCTATTGTTCGATTGTTATGAAAAACTGTTGACTCATAGGTTTTGACCTCATAAGTTAATTTTCCTATGAGTTAACAGCTGCTAACTCTTCAGATGGTCAACCCACATCGTTGCTACTGCCGCACCTGCACAGCCATAGTCTGCACCATGTTGGCCATGCGCCGGGGCACCAGCGCTTCGAACAGAAACTCGTCCACCTGGATGAAAATCAACATGTGAAGCTGCCCATGCGATGGTGGGTAGATGGCGGGGGTTCCCTCAGCCATGGTAGGGACCCTAGCACTGGTAACTGGATAACTGGGGGCAACCCTATGATGAATAAACTGGATGATCAATGATGCTGGATAGGAATAAATGAGGCTAGATGATAACTGGTTGTTGGTGAATATGATGATAAATGATGAATAAACTGGGTGATAACTGGGGGTAACCCTATGACTTGAGAGACCAACATGTGTTGAGTAGGCAGGTATGCCAGTATGCAGTCCTGTGCGTAGGTAGGTGCATGCAATTTAACTAGCATGATCCTCCAAGCTGGACAATACATCAATCTGGATTGCCCTGATGACTCGTGCAGACTTTTGTTTTGAAACAAGTGATAGCTGATAGCTTCTGGCCATACAAGAGCCAGCAAGAAGCAAATTAGTTCGCAAGGAAGTTTACAATAAGCAGCATTTTCCGTGCACACAAACCCTCTGATTTTTCGCGTATAATTCACTCGTTGTGCTGCTGTTGATTTAATCATTTATTCATATATGTCTTTATCTCTCTATTTATTGTGTTCGATCGCTTTAATTATGTGTTTATTTGTTTGTGTGCTTATTCATTTGTTTATTCATTTACATCTATGTATATACACATTGCTGCTGCTTCTTACCACTGCTCAAAAGTCTGGTCCCTAGTGTGCGGTGCGCCTGGGTCACAAAGTGTAGCGCCAAGACGTTGATAATCCTGGCCATGCCGCCCTTGTAATCTGGGGGCCAAACCTGTCACCATTTTTCGGATCAGAACGTCCACTTGCTGCTGGCTGGTGCTTGGTAGGGAATGGATGGAATGACCCATAGTAGCTTTTTTGGATCATTCCCTCCTTTCCTGCTAAGCACCCGGAAGACGTAGGTGGAAGATAACACAACTTATGACCAAGTGAAAGGACCCCGCCAGGGTCTTGGGGTTTTGTCCTACCTTACGTAGTCAGCAAAACGGTTCCTATTTGGCCATGGGTCAATATTAACCAACCAATAATGGGGGTTAATGACCAACAATAATAAGGGAAAACAATGGCTAATGATGGGGAACCAACTGTTGCTCCGGTTTCAACCAGCATTCTTAGCTTCTTGTGAGCATCCCAATGGACATCCGCCTTGTGCACATGACCCAGAGGTGGTTGACTTCGAGAAGGTAATTTCTATGGCTAGTATTTGGCAATGATGGTTAATCACAAATGGTGAATCGCTAATGATTATTTGCTTGACCCTGGTCATTGGCGAGTAGCTTTTGGGGCACTGGTCCCTCTAGTGAACCCTTCTCATTGCTTCGCCACCAGCGACACAGCGCACCGAAGTCACCATCGACACGATCATTCTTTGATTGGCAACCAGGAATCGAGACTGGGGCCAACAGTGCAAATTCATGCCAATGCATCATTCATGACCTCAAAGCGAACATCAACCAACATTTAAACCAACAGCATTGAAGCGACATCATCAGCCGGAACCAACGTTGACAACAAATGATAACAAAAGAATGGCCAAAAATGCTGGAGAATGATGCTTCCATTTGGCCGCGATGGTAATAACATAGCTGCTTCCATACAGATGCTTCATGGTTGATGCGTAAACCCGCTATGGCAAACTTCCGGCAACTTGGCGGAGCCATGACGCAAGTGGCACACCCGCCGCCAAGCGAGCGGCAAGAGGTCTACGCGTAGCGTCCCGGCAAGATAGACCAGGCCGAACCTCAGGGGCAAAGTAGCCATGAAACTGCTTGGTGTCCCAAAACCACCGGCGGACCCGTTGGATAATATGCCATGGCCAAAAAAAAATGAGAATCAACCAATGGTTGATAGTGGACAAATTTCAGGTGGTCAACAGCGCATCATTTTCGTGGTCCAAAAGGGAGAACCATCGCCCAGAAACCTGAGCCTTTGGGGAGATCGGCCCTGTGACCGGGGTGAACTAAGCAACTCGGGGAGGAATTGGAATCTTTCGGTGGCCTAATGAGGGTCAACTAATCTACTTACCAGAATGAACCATCGAGTAACCACCAAAGGCCAAGGTTCTCGTGATATTACAATCAAAAAATGATCGGACTCACGAGCGGGTTGTGGGTACCCCATGTCAAGCTGGATTTTCCCAAGTTCCACACTTACATCTGTAGTGGAGGTGACACTGAGAATTTCAAAGGATGTGATTCAACTGTTTACTTGCTTGAGAATCTCTAGTTCGCTTGGTCCTAGAATCTCTTGTGAATTGGCTGTTCATGGAGGATTGTCGTCTACTTATATGTGCGAACAATAACTCTCTCTTCATTGATGAAACCAGTTGGTTAAACTGGATGCTTAATAATTGGACCAGATTCCCTGGTTGTGGGTCAAAGACGGTCAACAACCTATCTTGATTCTTGATCAACAAACCATGCCTGTTGGTTGGAACGCAGTAGCCCTCAGTTTAGTCTGGCTGTTGGAAAGGTTCTTTACTTCTATCAAGAAAAGTTCGCAAGAATCCTCCACTGTCAACCATTATCAACCATCGCTGACCATGGTTGACCACCGTTAACCCTCGCGATGAGCAACCGTCATCAACCATCAGTGACCTTTGCTAGGTATTGTCAAGCATAGGAAGCGATGATTGACCATGACTAAGCACCAGCAACCATGGAACCGCCACCATGAACAAGTTGAAACCTGCCAAGCAGCCACAGGAGGAACACTGTGATGAGCGTTCTGGGTAGGATCACTCCCATCCTGGGACATGAAGGGGTACCACCGAGTAAGATAGATAGGATAGGATAGGAAAGGATAGGATAGGATGGAATGGGATGTGATGGGATAGGCTAGGACGGGATGGGATAGGCTGGGATGGGATGGGATGGGATGGGATAGGATAGATAAGATAGATACGATAGAGATGATAGATACGATAGATACGAGAGACACAATAGACATGATAGATCGGATAGATACGATAGATTTAGATAGACTCGCAAATTCACAGAAACAATGCTGAAAGAGGTTGAAACTTCCTCTCCCCGATGCCAAGGTCGATAAATTCAAGACCCGTCGGGGTTCCAATACCAGGCACCGCCTGAGATCCTACCGTGGTACTGATCCAGCATCAAAGCTCCGCCGCTTGGCAAATAAAACAAGCACTGAAGCCACAGCAAGAAACATGAATAGACAAGCTAAGCAAGCTAGTAAAACCCCAAGGAACAATCTGCCAATCACCGCTACCACTAGGTCGTTAAACTCCGCACAGCTGTTCTGTTTCTAACTCATGGATTGATCATCCTGGGAAGCTTCGTGCAGCTGAAAGCATTGCGAGCAGTTGGGGTCCCAGTTTCTGCACATTCCCCCATCATTAAGCATTGTTTTCCTTATTCTTGTTGGTTATCATCCCCCATGATTGGTTGGTTAACTGCTTGACCCAGCTCGCCATATAGCTGGTATATCCCGGTTATTATTGTTAGTTATTATCATCCCCTATTATTAACTTCCCCAGGTAGAAATATAACCAAGCTATTAAACCAACTATTAGGGTTACATTCCTTATTGTTGTTGGTTATCCCCTATATATGAAGCGCTATATAACCAGCTATTAACTCCCCCAGGTAGGCACTTGGTGCCGATCCCCACCTTGCTCCAAGTCTCAAGGCCAACAGCTTCTGAAGGCCGGAGACGCCGGTGATGATGTAGCGGCCATCACCTGAGGATATGCAGCGCTGCTGGTTGAACCATGGGGCAATGGGCGGACGGTACTGCTGATGGATGTAGTGGTGAATCTCTAGAGGAAATAAGAAGCAACAATAGCAGGGTATTTGATGATGATGATGATGATGATGATGATGATGATGATGATGATGATAATGATGAACCATCACCAAACACCATTTACACGTCTCTCAATTGTTTGACAACTTGGTAGTGGCTCGCCATGGTCAGGCTGTACCCAATTGTAAATCTGAACCCAGGAGAAGCTCACGCCACCCAGTGACGCACATCGTAGCTGGTCCCGTTGGTCTGCGGCAACGACAGAATCACCAAGGCCAAGTCGTGTAGCGAGCGTCGCAGTTCGATGCCAATGGTCACGATCCAAACGAACATCGCCAGCAAACACATCAGCTGCCCTGCTGGGGAGCCACGCACAGGTTGGGTCAACGATCAGCAGTTCGATACCAACGAAAAAATCTATTGAGGCTGCTTGCAGTCGTGCATCCACTGCGATCGTCCCGAACCTAAAAGCAGTACTAACTATAATAAACCCAGGTTTTTGATGCATACTCAGTGACCATGGTCGGGCTTAAACCCGTCTTGTTGAGGCAAGCACTGCATGGTGAGGTCAGTCCTGAAAGTTTGCCCAAGACCTGGCCCTCATTCAGATACTCCGCCAGCCATGCCGTGGTGGTTTGCAATTCGTTGTGGATCTTGGCACCGCAGAGCTGCTGGGTCCTGTGAGAAATAGCGACAGCAAGAAGAAGAAGAAGAAGAAAAAAAAGAAGAAGAAAAAGAAGAAGAAGAAGAAGAAGAAAAAGAAAAAGAACAACAACAACAACAACAACAACAACAACAACAACAACAACCACAAGCGTTATAATCACAGTGCCGTTGAAGTTCATACGCCACAACTGATCGCTTTGTCCGTCCTGGTGATCAAATCCTTTCGATCAAAGCGCTCGTAGGCTTGGTCCTGTGAGCGGCAAATCCCAATGGGGGTTGTCCTTGTCGCCATGGTGGTACCCACGAGCACTATCCAGCTATTCAGGTCACCATGGTTCATTTGTTCATAGGGAAAACCACGAGTGAATTGGGGGTACACCTTTGGGACTAAGTTTTCCGTCAGAAGACCACCGTTGGAAGAATCACCAGCTTTTTCGAGCAGAAAAATTTGGGTTTCAGTCAAGGAATATGGATCTCTGAGTGTGATCAAGGTGATCAGTGGTCATCATTTGGCGCTACTATGTTGATTGCTGATGAGGCTGTCGTTCCCGAAAACCCAGGAGTGGTTGCTGAACAGCTGACCATCATGATTCATCATGATCATCCCTCTCACCATAATCATCATTCATCAAATCATCTTATGCAAAAAAAGTAATCTTGCCTCATTGAATCATGAATCATCACCATCGTTTGATCACCATCATGATCATCGTTATCATCATTACCATCATCATCATCACCATCATCATCATCATCACTCCCACCATCATCATCATCACCGTCATCATCATTACCACCATCATCATCATCATCACTACCACCATCATCATCATCACCATCATCATCATCATCACTACCACCATCATCATCATCATCACCACCATCATCATCATCACCACCATCATCACCACCATCATCATCATCATCACCATCATCATCATCATCACTACCACCATCATCATCATCATCACCACCATCATCATCATCATC
>VSDK01021022.1:454722-465759 GCA_009767595.1 Symbiodinium kawagutii
ACCACCATTATCATCATCATCACCACCATCATCATCATCATCATCACTACCACCATCATCATCATCACCACCACCACCATCATCATCATCATCATCACTAACACCACCATCATCATCACCACCATCATCATCATCACCACCACCACCATCATCATCATCACCACCATCATCATCATCATCACCATCATCACCACCATCATCACCATCATAATCATCATCATCATCACTACCACCATCATCATCATCATCACCATCATCATCATCATCATCATCATCATCATCATCATCATCATCATCATCATCACTACCACCAGCATCATCATCATCACCACCATCATCATCACCACCATCATCATCATCACCATCATCATCATCATCACTACCACCATCATCATCATCATCACTACCACCATCATCATCATCATCATCACCACCATCATCATCATCACCATCATCATCATCATCATCACTACCACCATCATCATCATCACCACCATCATCATCATCGCCACAATCATCACCACCATCATCATCATCACCACCATCATCATCATCACCACCATCATCATCACCATCATCATCATCATCGTCATCATCATTACCATCACCATTACCGTCATCATCATCATCATCACCACCATCATCATCACTACCACCATCATCATCATCATCATCATCATCATCATCATCATCCTGTCATCGTCACGACCATCTCCGTGGAGGCCAAAGTCCGCCATGGTGCCTCCAATCGCTGGTTCCGCAGCACTCCGATCCAACTTTCGATGGGATCCCTGTCGGCCATGGAGTTCACAGCCAGCACCAGGCCGCATTGGATCACGATGTTCACAAACAGCAAAATGAAGGACAACACCACCTGGCGTGGCTATGGGTCAAGCAGTTAACCAACCCATAATGGTGGTTAATGACCAACAAAACTATAGGGAAACAATTGTTAATGAAGGACAACACCACCTGAGCCACCCATGCGAGCGATTGAGATGGGCTCTCAATCAAGAGTTTCCTGTGGACCATGTGAGTTGAAAGTTCATTGCTGACTGTTTTCCACTGTTGCCACACCCATCCTCTTGGAACTGGTAGCAAATCCTTCCCATATACAAGTATGCAATGGAAAATGTCACTCCCGGCAAATTGGCTCCATGAGTTCAAGATCACTGGCGCAGGTCAGCTTGACAAGTTTGGATCATGCTTTCATAACAGATCTCACCGCTATCCAAACTTGATCTTATCGTGGGAAGCCACTAAGTGAAAATTAACTGCTGAGCACCCTTAGTGCTTGCTGGACCCATGACTTTCAGTGTTGCGGTCACTCTTACCCTATGCGTGATGTCGTCAATGGGCATACTCCTAAACCATACCACTTTGCCAGGCAAATCCAAGATTGGTGGTATCCCCCTAGCTACCCATTGCAGGGCGGCTTGAGCATTTCCGAAGTTGTAGAGCGCGCAAAATACACCGGGTAGGGATACTGTGAGATCCTCGCCACGAGAAACCACTCTTACGGATCTCACTGATGGGTCTCCCATGTCAGAGCACCAGCAGAAGCCCAGTCAAGGTGCATTGAAGTTGCCCACCACCTTGCGAGCCCCAGAACACACGTGGAGCATCACGATCACCGAGGCATCCCAAATGGAATTCTGAAAAGACATCGCCTCCAATCCCAAGAGGTGTATGCCAGTGGAATCCGCCTGTGCCAAGAGCATAAGAGCACGAAACTGATACTGTGACCTCTTGGAAAGAAGGGTCAAAGCGGCATGCTGTGGCGCTACGACAAGCTCCTACTGGGACCTCCGGGAGTGCGAATGCTTAGCCAACATGAAAAAATAGAATCTGTGATGAGATGGAATTCGCCCAGGGGATGTTTCGACATATCACAGATACTGCAGCATATCTGCTGAAACTCTAAGCGAAGCTGCAAATTCACAAAGAAACCCCAGATCTGACGAAGAACTGGAGAATCGGCAGCCATGAAAGGCAGCTTCAAACCCGAGAATCAAAGGCAGCTAGTTACAGACCATGGCAAGAAGCGAAGCCCAACACATCTAGTAGAACTCTGGGACCATGGAACTTCTCGAACCAGCTATGCTCACTCCTAATTGGGGATCCAGATGGCCTGGTCATCCACCAACAATGTTGATTTGTGGTATAATTGGACCACAATTGGTTAATCAACTATGGATATATCAATATGGTTAACCAATTGGTTAGCTAGAACCAAATCTATACATAACAAGCTGGAAGAATATTAATTTATATCTTCAAATCCAATCATCCTTCTGTCAATAACCATTCCCGGTGCCACCATGCTTTGGTCATGGCCCCACCGTTGCCTCAGTTCTATGGACGATGTGTTGAAGCGGCTCCGTTCCCGGTGGCCCGAAGTGGGTGTCGCCCGAATCATCCGAATCAGCGTCGACATGACCTGGCCGGCAGCCACCCCGCGGGCCATGGTAGCCCCGCCCTTTGACATATCAACAGCAGGCACTGCCAGCGTGGTCGGGACTGGCTCGGCTCGAAGAGGTTCCAGAGAACTGGATGATAAGAAAATGTAACCAACCCCCAAACAAAATCCGCTTTTGAACTGCTCACACCTTGGGAAACTTCCTTACCTATCTGTGATTCTTGAGCAGCTTTGGAGGCATCACTTGCAGCGGGTCAGCTGTGATCTTTAACGCCGGTCAGGGACTTCGGCAGCGAAGGGAAAGTTCAACCAATTGATTCACTGAAGGATAAGCCGTGAAGGCTTAACGAATGACACGAAAATCAAAAACTGATGATGGATTCGTGGACCCTCAAGGTTGCTGAATTGAAGGTGCTCCCATTTCAAGATAATGATCCCGTCAAACCTACCTAGTAGCACTGACCAACTCGGGGAAGTCCCAGTTGCGCGTCAGTAATAGGGTTTTTTGTGGAAATTGCGGCACCCCAACCACTATGAATTGTCAATTTCGAAAATTTCTGGAAGATCAAAGAATTTGTGAGTTGCAATGATTATTTTATATCATATCATTTTGGACTCTCACTTAGAATAATCAGTGTAATTCAACCGATGGAAACCAGCGGGGTACGGTACCACCATAGGCAGTAGGCGGAACATTATGCAACAAGCGGATGACTCGGAAAAACACCATTCCAGCTTGCTCCAAAGAATGGTAATCAGTAGCAACGAACAACCAATGGTTCAATGTTGACCTAATGTTTGAGCAAAGGCTACCCATCCTTGAGCCCACAAAAGCCAAGCTGACTGCGCAGAAATTTCAACCAACACCAAGAATTCCCAGAGAATCAACCAACACTACCCCACAAGTCCACGGGAGACAAAGCGGTGCGTCTCCAAGCAAACGAATCTATATCTGCCATAAACGCTGAATAATGAATACCCGTAACTTTAGTTCAACAGCTCACAAACCAATGGATCCAACTCGGAAGCACTAAGACCCCCTGGCCCGAAAATGCCCGAAAAAATAGTATGGATTCCCTACTCAGCCAGAGTGTATGCAAGGCTTGCAACTAAGGCATTGCTGCAACTATTGCTATTCAGTATTCACTATTATTGGCCCACTACAAACACCATCAATGGGACTGCTGTAACCATCATTCTTGGAAATTCTTAACATCTATGTGTTGTGATGCACCCATTCAAAACATCATCAATAGGTGCAAATCACACCTTCATCTATTTTTCACCTGGCACCCTGGCAAGATTATTGACCGCAGGCACCACTGTCAAAGGGAGTCGCTTTCTGAAAAGCTGGCCACGTGGTGCCCGGGCCGAAGCCCAGGTAGGCCGACCACGACTGACCTGAAAAAGTTGAGGTTCATGAGGCAATGGGTCCAGACTATGGTTAATGATGGCTGAACCTGGGATACCACAGCCACGAATGTTCTTGATGGTTCATTAGTACAGTTTCTGCCTTAGAAGAGACAAATATCATGGAGACACCTGGTAGTATCGTTCAGTAATTAGTAATTACTTGACATCATGGCCTATGATGGCATAGTTAAGAAAACAAGTTTCATACACGTTGGTCCATTGTCATATGGTCAAGAACCATTGAGATGATCTTTGATGTTGGGTTCGTGTTGACCCAGACCTAACCCTGGTTTCAGGGCTCCAAGGCCCCGAAATCCACCACATCTTCGAGGTGAGGTGCCCATCTCCACCACTTCAGTGCTGCTTTTCAACAAATGAATTTTCAAAAAAGTGCCAGCCGGCAGAACTGAAAATGAATTCATGGAGGTCCCAAAGAAAAATAAAACTCATTGCTGGGGCTCTGAGGATTGGCATAACTGTCCATCCCAAAATATCCAATTGGGTTTCCCGACTTTTCACCAACTCAGCTCATGTACTAAAAGTCATTGTGGCCATGTTAGCCATCCGCACAACTGTCGTCCTGAACCACTGACCTTGATCTTACCACGCCGTCCAAGCCACCGTCCGAGCCACCAGGAGCACCGGGAGCTTCGGTCGGTCGTACCGAGGTCAGCTCCTGCTGCACCAAGCGACGCACCTCAGATGGACATAGGGACTTTGTTTTGTTGGAAAACATATGGCTGCTGGACATAAAGTAAACAAATTCTAGCAGCCCAACAAAATGATGGATTCATTTATAGATGGATTCTTTTTTGAATCAATTGTAAATTTTGTAAAAAACACGGCCGAAAAAAAAACAGTTTGTGGCTGTAACCCATCCAAAAAAACAAAAAAACAAAAAAAACACGGATGAGTCAGCTGTGGTGAACCCGGGTGCTCTGCTGGTTCAATCTTTGGGACCATATTTTTTAGACCCCCCATCAATTTTTTTAACCGCCCAATATTGAGTAGACCCCCATCCTTTTTTGTAGACCCCCCATCCTCTTTTCTAGGCCCTAGTATAGCTAACATTATTTGCAATATAATGTTTGTTTACTACCATCATTAGATTGTAATACTACGATCATCATTGTTTTTACTAATATTGTCAATGTGAATATTGTTTTGGATTTGATTTTGACTATTACTGTTACTCTTAATCCACTTGTTTTTCTTATTGCTATTATCTATTATCTATTATCTATTATCTATTATCTATTATCTATTATCTATTATCTATTATCTATTATCTATTATCTATTATCTATTATCTATTATCTATTATCTATTATCTATTATCTATTCTACTACTACTACTACTACTACTACTACTACTACTACTACTACTACTACTACTACTCAGCAGCCCTATCTTTTTCGCGCCATCTGTCGAAGGCTTTCCGCCATATGCTACTAGTCTACCACTAGTCTACCACTAGTCTACTCCTCGTCTATACTAGTCTACTCCTAGTCTACAACTAGTCTCCTACTAGTCTACCACTAGTCTACCGCTCGTCCACAACTTGTCTACTACTTCTCTAATGTTGTAGGCACAATAGTAACCCCCCCTAAATTTTGGATTCTTTTTCTTTTAAAGGGGGGGTCTGCTTTGCAATTGCATATCTGAAATCTGGACTCTCCCCACGACTCTCCCCGAAGGCTTCTTTCTTCAACTTCTTTCCTTTGTTTTCTTATATATCTATATATATTTATATATATATATATATACATATATATATATATATATATATGTTTTTCTTTTCTTTGCTTTTCTTTTCTTTGCTTTTCTTTTCTTTTCTTTACTTTCTTTTAACAATAAGAAAAAGAAAATGGAAATGAGCAGGGAGGTTTTTTCTTATTGCAATTGCTAATTTTAATTCATAATTTCAATTGCAGGAGCTTGCAAGGGGGTACCCTTTGCGAACCTGTTTTTTGCGATTGTTTCAAAGGATTTTCAAAAAGAAAACAACTGTTTTGGACAACGTATTTTTGTTTGAATTTGTAAAAGGTTTGCTTTACCTATGGAAGAGAAATCAATCACAATTAAAAATCTCAGATACTGCTTGTGAGGTGGTTTTCTGGATCAATACTAAAATTAAATCAGCCCTTTTATAATTCAATAAAGGAAAAATCTGATAATTTGTGATGTTTGGGAAAAAAGGCAGCTATTGTGAATGTTGCACTATTATTGCAGCTGCTCTGGAACAAGTTGACATTCTGTAATTTAAAATCAATAAGGGCTCATTTAAATTTAGTAAGGGGTGAAAAAAACAAATCTTGAAAATAATTGCCGCTATTCCAAGCGCTTCACTATTGTTTAACCAACATTACTACTAGTCTACAACTAGTCTCCTACTAGTCTACCACTAGTCTACTGTTGGTCTACTACTAGTCTACTACTAGTCTACTACTAGTCTACTAGTCTACAACTAGTTTCCTACTAGTCTACCACTAGTCTACTGCTCGTCTACTACTTGTCTACTACTACTCTACTACTAGTCCACTACTAGTCTACCACTAGTCTACTGCTTGTCTACTACTTGTCTACTACTTGTCTACTACTAGTCTACAACTAGTCTCCTACTAGTCTACCACTAGTCTACTGCTCGTCTACTACTTGTCTACTACTAGTCTACAACTAGTCTCCTACTAGTCTACCACTAGTCTACTGCTCGTCTACTACTTGTCTACTACTAGTCTACAACTAGTCTCCTACTAGTCTACCACTAGTCTACTGCTCGTCTACTACTTGTCTACTACTAGTCTACAACTAGTCTCCTACTAGTCTACCACTAGTCTACTGCTCGTCTACTACTTGTCTACTACTAGTCTACAACTAGTCTCCTACTAGTCTACCACTAGTCTACTGCTCGTCTACTACTTGTCTACTACTAGTCTACAACTAGTCTCCTACTAGTCTACCACTAGTCTACTGCTCGTCTACTACTTGTCTACTACTAGTCTACAACTAGTCTCCTACTAGTCTACCACTAGTCTACTGCTCGTCTACTACTTGTCTACTACTAGTCTACAACTAGTCTCCTACTAGTCTACCACTAGTCTACCGCTCGTCTACTACTAGTCTACTACCTGTCTACTACTAGTCTCCTACTAGTCTACCACTAGTCTACAGCTCGTCTACTACTTGTCTACTACTAGCCTTCTGCTAGTCTACGACTAGTCTCCTACTTGTCTACCACTAGTCGACTGCTTGTCTTCTACTGATCTACAACTAGTCTCCCACTGGTCTACCACTAGTCTACTGCTTGTCTACTACTTTGTTACCACTACTCTACTACTAGCACGAACTTCGAGCATGCAGAATCCTTGAGTGTCACGTGCTTCATTTGCCTTTGACCATGCACATCCCATGATTCCTCACAGCTTCATTTGTTGCATGTCATTCCATTGATTCCTAATTGTTCTTTCTCACTGGTACCATTGTTCCAAGCAATCACTCAGCCCACGATGTGCCATGGCTGAAGCAGAAGAATCTGCAGAACCGGCGGCTCCGCCGCCAGAAGCGAAAGTTGAAATCACCCAGGAAGACTTTGTACTCTTGCAAAGACTCAAAGAGCAGCAGAAGCAGCAGCAGCAGCAGCAAGAGCACCAGGATGGCAGAGCCGACTCTCCAAAGAGGCAAAAGCTAGACGAAGACGTGCAGACTTTTGTGGACTCTTTAGCAGAACGAGACATAGACTGGATGGGTCTCGACCCCCAGCTCCGGCATCAGCTGCAGACAGATGCCGGTGCCCGACGGGACTTTCTCCTTGTGCAGTTGACCCCGGACGCGGCCAAAGCCTACGATCCCGAGAAGAAGAGCTTCACCACAGTGAATTTGAGCAGAAAACGAATTTTCAGTGAACAAGAGACAATTCCGGCAACCACTCCAACACTGGCGATCCCGGAAGAATCCATCAAAAGTGCGATGCTATGTACCACCCGCCACACTGTTTTGCCGAACCTAGAGAAGTTGTGGACCACTTGTGCTGAGTTCTACACCAACACAGTGATGGAAGCCCAGTACGGACAACTCCGTTTCGACATGATCGCTACGCGGCTGCGGTCGCTGGAGCAGTCCCGGTCTAACAAGACCATTTTGATCCGAGGGCTGCCAGCTTTTGGATACTCCAGGTCTGGGCTTGAAAAGAACGTGCGCTACTTCCTTGCCAAGGCCTCCCTGGACTTCTCTTGCGTGGCGGCCATGCACACACACATGTGGTGAATTCCTCCTCGAGCATTATGCGACTCGAGCTGACGACCGAGGAGCAACGGCGACAGCTCTTTCAGGCCATGCGCACTTCCAAGCAGATGTGGCGACTGCCGGACCATGAGGAAAAAGCCAAGGTGGAACAAGACCTGCCAACAGATGAGCGTATAGCCCTCCAACCGTACTATGCCATGATGGACATTTTGCAAAAAATCGGCCCGGCTGGAGAAAATGGAGAATTGCAGGCAGACAGAAACACTCTGCAAATCTGGGGAGACAAAGCCCAGACTCCGTGCCCACTTTTGGCCCAGATTTGCTACCTTCTGGACCACCGCTTCGCGCGGCGGTACGTGTGTGTGATATTCGTGGCAGAAGAGCTCTACGAGGCAACCCTTGCCCAGTGGCATGAAGCCTTCTCCTCTCGCATGCGAACCACATTGATGCTGGTACAAGCTCTTCAAAGGGCAGTCGGGGACAAAACTACAGTGGCCCGACATTCCTGGAACAAGGCGTTCGATTTGGCAAACATTCCGGATCCGCAGCTACATTTTGAATACCCTCTGATTCCTTTGAGCATGTCGAGCTCTTTGGCAGCGTTGCTTGAAAAGCACCCTTCTCTTCCCTTGCAGGGGGCCTCCGGCCTGTTGGCAACTGTGACTCAGGTCTTCCAAGATTATGGAGTGCAAGTGGAAGACTATGGCAAGGGGAGCGCCAAGGGTGCACTTCGAGACAAGGGTTCAGACTCGCCAAAGAAAGGAAAATCAAAAGGAGTCAAGCCTTGGTCCAACTGGCAGGACCGCGCTCCCGACCAGTCCCGATGGCAGTGGCGCAAAGATGATGACAACCAGGATGGCCCCTCCGGCTCTTCTTGGCATTCATCTTCAAAGCCGACCCGCACTTGGACGAACTGGAGTGCCCGCCCAGCAGGCAAGGGCCGCTCTACAGCCAAAGGCAGCTCCCGTGGTGGACGGTCGTGGGATTTGGTCTTGTGTCAGCTCTGTCTTTGTGCTTTAGGTGTGAATTTGGATTGTCGTGAGTGCAGCAAATTTGAAGCCCCTCCTGGCAGCGTGAAGCAGTCAGCTCCGGTGAAAACTGTGTGGTGCCCAGGCATTGCAGCAGATGGTTCGGTTTGCAATACGCGGCTTGGCTTTGGCGACTGTGGCTTGTGTCAAGCACATGTTGCCTACTGGAAAGCCCCGCAGCGGGAGTACTTGACAGTGCCCCCGCTTCGGCTTGCAGAACTTTATCAGTTGGACCGCATCCTGTATGACTACAATGTGACTCACTATGCCCCGGCGCAGCTCCAGAACTACATTGAAGAGCTCCGTACCCACATGAGCGCAGACCCTGCAGAGTTCACCGCAAAAGAGTGGGCCAACGCTTGGATCCTCAGAGTTCTCACGCGAGAGCATCATTTCCTTCCTTTGCTTCAAACATCAGCTCAGCCTTTTGAACTTGACCTGAAACAGACAGAGGAGTACCTGCACAATGCAGGGTGCATTGTCACTTCAGTGATCAGAGATCATTTCGCAACCATGGACTTTTTTGTTTACCTTTTTGATGAGCTCTGGCAGCAAGATTGGGAAGCTTTTACTTCGCCCTGGGACTTGCAAGGAGACTTGCCCGACGTTAGCCTGAACACAGCAGCGGTGATCCCGTGGGATGCCCTGGTTGCCAGTTCTTTGCAGCTGGCCTTCGAAGAATTGGAAAGGGGCGAGCTCCTACTGCACCAGCCGGGTGTCAAGATCAACAGAGACCTTTTTGAACTCCTCGGCACTTCCCTGGAAGCAGATGATTTTCCGCCTTTCGAATCTGTATTGCATCGTTTAGCAGACTGGTTGATGCAATCGAGCTCCACTCTGGATATTTTCTTAGGGCGGGACCTGTACACGAATGAAACTCTGAAGACTCTTAGTGCCTTTGCGACCGGTTTCACGGATGTTTGTTTTTGGCAAATTTCTCGGGCCTACATGGTTCACACTGCCAAGAGGCCACAGGCCCAACACCAAGTGCCCAACGAGGCTCTCAATTTTTTGTACGATCAGCTGGTGCCATTGCTCGGGCTTCCCCGGGAAGATGCCCAATGGGCCCTTTCTCACCGTCACACTACAATAACAAGGGCAATTCATTAGAAGTTTTGTTGTTTATTTATGCAGAGGAAGGGTCTCATGCCAGCAAACCTTCAACTCCAACACTGTTGTTTTGCAGTTTTTCTCTGGTGCTGGGATGGTCCTCGCGCAGTTATTGTTTGCGATTGCTTGGCACAAAATTGGGCACTTGACAGATGTTTCCGCAACAAATTGGCCCACATCACCAATGGCAATCAGGTTTGCCAGCAGTGTGGCCTTTTCTTAGGCACTTGGCATTTCTTTAATTTGCCTAATAAGTTTAGATCCAACCCGATTAGACTCCCTAATGGTATGTTCGTTCATCATTTTCGGATTTGTAAACATCACGTGTCAGTCTGGTATTATCGCAGAGGATCCCGAATTTATACAACTTTTTCAGGAATAGCCAAGACCAATATCATAAAGCAGCTCGAAGTAGCGGGGGCCGCCAGCGGCTTGCCGGGAGACCACGGCTTTAAGCCCCATAAGCATTTTTTCCAATACCAAAGGCAGTTTCTCCAACCAGCAGTTCAAGCAAGTGGTCACGAACCCCGCAGTGCGTCGGGGGGGAAGAGAACGCACCAAAATTTAAGATCGCAGCCAGCTCGTTTCCGAAGAATTGAGACATACCAAGAAACTCGACGTCAAACAAGGCGGGAGTACCGCCAATGGCGCTCTGATCTCGGCAATACTGCGAACCTCACCCTAGCGCAATATTGCCCCCCCCGAAAAGGGCGCAAGTTAGTGTTCAACAACAAGCCAGATTTGCCGGCCCAACAAAACCTTTTCCGGGCTGCACTTCTCATGCTTTCTTCTTCCGTAAGTTTGTTCAACGAGACCGCCTCTCC
>VSDK01021022.1:465769-475769 GCA_009767595.1 Symbiodinium kawagutii
GAAAAGGGCGCAAGTTAGTGTTCAACAACAAGCCAGATTTGCCGGCCCAACAAAACCTTTTCCGGGCTGCACTTCTCATGCTTTCTTCTTCCGTAAGTTTGTTCAACGAGACCGCCTCTCCCATCCGCCGACCCGCTTCCGAACTATGGCTACGCCAAAACGTCAATTGGCTTTCCATTCTTGGAATATTGAAACACTTCGTGGAGTCGGTAAATTTGAAATGCTCGCGCAAATATTAGATTCCATCCCGATGGGAATTGTTTGCTTGCAAGAAACCAAGAGCCTACATACTGATCATATCAAAGCTTTAAATTGGCATTTCTATATGTCCGGGGATAGCTCTGACCCCCACGCAGGCGTCGGTTTTGCTGTTCCTCAATTTCTCCAACCGCTTGTGCATGATTTTATTCCGTTGTCCTCCCGAATTGCCATTCTCCAGCTCTCCACTAAACCTTTCCCCGTCTCCCTTTTTTCCATCTATGCTCCTTCTCAACTTGCAGACGCCCAGCAGGACGCAAACCGCAAACACAATTTCTGGCAATCCCTTGACCATTGGTATTCAGAGTTTTCCTCCCATTGCTACCCAATACTCATGGGTGATTTTAACACCCGCCTGTACACCAACCATGTTGCAGGACTCCGCAGACATATTGGCAGTACACTTTTTTCGACCACCGCTGATATCGATCTCGAAGCCAACAATTTGACGCACATGCTTGAATTTCTGGTTCAGCATGACCTCAGCATCATCTCTTCCATGCGGCCCCGTCCTCCTTCCAAGCTCGTCACATACCGGGAAATTGCTGACTTGACAGACGACCCTTCAAACCCCACAGTCGATAATTTCGCTGTCTTGGACCATGTCGTTGCCCCCTACAACCACCGCACCCTCTTCCGGTCGATTGTGTCGAACCCTTCTCTCCGTCTCCCTTGGTTTCACCGGCATTATCTATTAACTGCTCATTTCACTTTCCCAGACTTTGTTTCCACGCCAAAACCCGCAGCTCCACCCCCATTCCTGCCGCCCACTAAAGCACAAAAATTGACCTTTCAAACCGCTGTTGTCGAGCAATTTGTTCACCGTCATTATCTATTAACTGCTCATTTCACTTTCCCAGACTTTGTTTCCACGCCAAAACCCGCAGCTCCACCCCCATTCCTGCCGCCCACTAAAGCACAAAAATTGACCTTTCAAACCGCTGTTGTCGAGCAATTTGCCGCACACTCCTCTATCGCCTGTCGACCAGTTTCAACAACCGCTCTACCCGACTCCCTCCACATCTACACAGATGGATCTTGCCCTGACCAGGGTAACGTTGGGCCCCACAACCCAGCTGGCTGGGGTATTTATGTCGCAGCGCCGTTACATATGGATCATTTCGGCCCTGTCGGCCATCTCCCTTTCCCGGTGCTCGGTAGCAACAACACAGGAGAACTCCAGGCAATCCTGGAAGCATTGTGGTTGATCCCGTATTTGCCACCTCCAGTACGTTCCATCACATTGTTCACAGATTCGCAATATGCTCATGACCTTCTCCTCGGGCTCGCCCTCCCCTCTGCAAACCCCGAATTGGCCAACTTACTTTTGGAAACCTTTTCCGCGCTCCTTTCCCACATGCCAGTCGCTGTTGTTAAAGTTCAAGGCCATTCGGGAACGCCCGGCAATGATCGTGCCGATTTCAACGCCGCTCGTGGAGTTACTTCCTTTTCAGCCCTTGGCCGTTATTCAACAACTCCTCCAACTCTCCCTGCCCCATCACCTGACCCTCTCTCGCGCTGGTTCTCTTCTTTACCCTTAACAACTCAAACAAACATCTTGGTCACTTCTCCCTCCCGCGCTGCAGATCTTTCCTTCTCCCGCAAACCCGCTCTCATCCGAAAACCTTACTTATCCCCGTCTACCCAGCAAGAAATCACACAACTCAACAGCAGATCTCTCACTGCCCCGGAAGTAACGGCCCTTAGGCGGCAAATCCGCTCCCATGCTGCCCGTGACAAAAAACGCTGGACGCTCCGTCAGCTCGAGCTTGTTCACCGTTCCTCTCCGGCTGAACGATGGAAAACCATCAAGCGTGTTCGTGGTAAATACCAGCCTCGTACCCAGTCAGTTTGCTGGCCTTCTGGCCGCCCCAGCACCGCTGCGGAAACGCCTGAAGTTTTCGCTCAACACCTGAAAGATTCTGTTTGGAAGGATGCCCCAACTCCACCCCCTTCCCTGGATCCGTTGTTCCCATGTCTACATGAATCGTTTGCCCCTTTCACCATGGTTGATATGCATTTCGCCCTCCGCCGGCTTAAAGCGCGCAAGGCGCCAGGCCCTGACCAGGTTAGTGCTGACTTTTACAAACTCCTACCTTATGGGATCCGCCGTCTCCTTCTGGAATACCTCAACGCTTGTTTTCTTTCAGCTTCGGCCCCGGACCACTGGAAATTGGCCCGTGTTGTTATGATCTTCAAAGGTGGATCCAAAAACAGCCGTCTACCTTCCTCCTACCGGCCCATCAGCCTTGCTAATTCGATTTACAAAATTTATGCAGCCTTGCTTCAAGCGCGATTGGCTCATCATTTCGACAACAGGGTCAGCCATCTCCAGTATGGGTTTCGGAAAGCCCGTTCAACCAGCTCCCCCCTATTCATCATTCGCCGCTTGTCTGAACTTTTTGAACGCCACACTACCTCTCTTTATATCTTGTTCCTGGATTGGTCCCAAGCGTTCGATTCTATCAGTCACACCCATCTCGCAGCTTCTCTCATCCGACTCGGCCTCCCGCTCCCTTTTGTTCATGCTATCTCTGCGCTATATCAGGATGGAAAATTTTTTGTCGCGACCTCCCACGGCACATCCGACACCTATCCTCTCCTCCGTGGTGTCCGTCAAGGCTGCCCGCTAAGCCCTTATTTGTTCATATTAGTCCTGTCTGTTCTTATGCATGACGTTTATTCTCTTTTCGAACGTCTTTTCCATTATACCCCTTGGACCTTTTCTGCCCGCTCCCCCTTAACCGATATTGAATATGCCGATGACACCGTCCTGATGGCTCGTACGCAGCTCACTCTCCACCGCCTGCTCCACACCCTACAACACGAAGCCTGTAAGCGGGGCCTCTTCCTTAACCCTGACAAGTGCCAACTCCTCTGCCTCCACTCATCACTCCCGATACATTTATCTCCTTGTGTTGACCCTTCTACCCCCTGCTGCTGTTCCCATTGCAACGGCAATATGCCTTTCGGCCCACAGCTCCCGACAGTCAATTCTGCAAAATACCTTGGCGCGTACATTTCTGACAACGGGTCCTCTGACGCTGATTGTAATTTTCGGTATTCCCAAGCCTCTGGGGCCTTCAGATCTTTATTTCCGGTCTTCACAAACCCAGCCCTCCCCGTCCGACGACGCCTGCAAATTTATTCGCAAATTGTCATGGCTATCCTCCTGTATGGTTGTGAATCGCAGGTATATACCCCTGCCCAAATTACCAAGTTCAATTCTCTTCACTACAAAGTCCTCCGCCAGATCTTTCAAGTAAAAAGTTCCTTTTATCACAGAGTTATCTCGCCCTCCAATGAAGAATGTTCTAATTCATATCTCCTGCAACTCGCGTATGCACATGCCCCCCGCCTCCTGATCCCTAGTCAACGCATCTCTGTACAACGCTTACGATACCTTGGCCACATCTTGCGCCACTACGATTCCCTCGATCACCACATCTCTTTCAACCCATCCCATTCCTTGCGCACGATCTCCTCTCCCTTTCGGCCCGGCCGCCCCCGAGCACATTGGCCGGAAACAGCTTTGTCTGAAGCTTATCACCGGCTTCAATATCTTCAAGTTCCGCCCGTTCTTCTCCCTTCAAATCAAGAAGTGCACCACCCGATCTTTGAAGTAGCCACTACCGCCACAGTTCAACGATATTTCGGTCCCTCCTTAAATGACTGGCAAAACACCACACGGATATGGAACAGTCTTGTACCTGTGGCTCGCAATCGTAACCGTTGGGATCAAATTGTTTTCCCCCGAAATAGGACAGTTCACTCGAACACTGCTGACGTGTAGTCCCACCGGCTGTAGTTTTGGACTGCATTTCGCTTGACAAAAAAAAAACTCTACTACTAGTCTACAAGTACTCTCCTACTAGGCTACTAGTTTACCAGTAGCCTTCTACTAGTCCACCACTACTCATCTACTGCTTGTCTACTACTTGTCTACGACTAGTTTACTACTAATTTACTACTAGGCTTCTACTTGTCTACTACTAGTCTACTACTCGTCTCCTACTAGTCTACCACTAGTCTACTGCTCGTCTACCACTTGTCTACTACTACTGGTCTACAACTAGTCTACCACTAGTTCACTGCTCGTTTACCACTTGTCTACTACTTGTCTACGACTAGTTCGCTACTAATCTACTACTAGGCTACGACTTGTCTACTAGTAGTCTACTACTAGTCTACAACTAGCCCCCTACTAGTCTACTACTGATCTACTGCTAGAAGGTGATGCAATGCACTGGGCAACTCCTTAACCCTCTTCGCCCCAGGCACTGAATAAAGGCTTAACCATTGTGATCGCAGAGAGCCATGTTCTAAATCGAGCACGGTACGATTCTATGGTAGTCCAGAGTTGCAGAAACGAGGCGTGTGCTTGGAAGCAGAAGTGGGGGGTCTACAAAGCGGGGTCAAGGTAGCCAACAAGCGGGGTGGGGGGTATATCAAACAAGGTACGAGGTGTCAAAGCCAGTGAAAGCGGCATCACGGCCACTGAAAGCGGCGTCAAGGCCAGTGAAAGCGGTGTCTAGGCAGTAAAAAATGAGGGTCCAAAAAATACAGCGGGGGTTCCATAGAAAAGGGTCGGGGTCCATAAAAAAGAGTGGGGGGTCTATAAAAAAGGGGCGGGGAGATATGACACACGGGACGCCGCTGGGTGCTGGAAAACAGGAATGGGGGGGTCTAGAAAATAAGGTGGAGGGTCCAGAAAAGAGGGGCTGAAAAATAGGGAGGGAGGTCCAGAATGAAAATAGGGAGGTGTGGGAAAAATAGGGGTGGGGGTCTAGAGTCTAGAAAATAGGCATCCCGTTCAAAATCATCAACCCATGGATTTGTTGGCTACTAGTGGTAGATGGTGCTGAATCATGGGTAAAAGGTGCTTGTTAGCGGAAAAACACCATCATCGATTAAGACTTCGGCTTTACCAGCCATTTCTGAGGGATCATTGCAAGGCTTGATAGCAGGGTGTACCAAGAATCAACAACTGGTCGACAGTCCCCCGCGGGGATATGAATGTGGTAGCCTATACTTCCTAGTACCTGTTATGTTGGAGAATGCCTGTGTTTGTCACATACCCATCAAAATACAAGTACTCCGAAGCAAAACTGGGAGTAGACACACGTTTGTTGAGAACCTACAGAAAACTATTTTGGTCAGTGTTATCACACATGGGATATTGACAGCAAGCTACCAGTAAAAGGTGCGGTTGAATAGTATCAACTATTTCGGTATCAATTTATCTGCAACTGTTCACCTAGCTATCCCTGTATTTACCTAGCTCTTTATCTATCTATTGATCTATCTATCTTCCTATCAATCTACCTACCCATGTATCAATCTTTCTATCTGTACAATCAATTCGAAGATCTATTTACCAAGCCTATCCATCTGTGCTTCTAGCTCTGTCTGGGCACTATGAGCAAACATTCTGGATGAATCACAGCTGAAACTGAGGTACCTTTTAACTCACAGACTTGGAATGCGATAGATGAAAAAACTGAATTAATGTCAACACAGCATGATTCAAGGCACCATCGACTATGGGTTTGCTCTGAAAGGCTTCGCAAATAAAGCAAAGAAAGACGTGCCAACAGACCCAGCACATCGGCATGTCTCCAACGATGGCCGACCAAAAACATACGTGGCTTCAGATCAGGATTTGCCTGCCTGTTGTGTAGTCCAAAACTAATCCTCAACGGGTTCATAGAGACGCGAATGATCAAACATTTCAACCTTTCCCTTCTTTCGTTGGACATGTCAACCCTTTCAATGAGAAAGTCTCAGATTCTTAATCAAAAAATGCCCATGATGGATCTAGAAAACTTACATCTTTGCATGTCTTTGCTTGTGACAGCAGACAGCCGTGCCCCGGCACCGCCCTCCCCTGCCACGGGCACCAAGGGTTCCAGGGTGGTGGCCGCCTCGAAGACTCCTCCGCGGCCCAACTGGTCACCTTGCAGGGCTTCGAGATCCGCACGGAGCAACTCCTAGGCGCAGGGGAGATATTGGGAGTGGTTGGTGGTTAAACATAGTGATATAGTGGCTTAATATGATGATATAGTGGTTAAATATGATGATATAGTGGTTAAATATGATGATATAATGGTTAAATATGGTTAAAGATAGCCACCTGTTTTGAATAGTGCTACCAGTGAGATATAGTGGTTAGATATGGTGATCATAGTAAATATAAGTTCACCTACCGATAGAAAAGCAATCGGTTAAACATGGTGGCTAGTGGTGATAATAGTGAAATTGGTGCTGACATTCCTGTTTTGAAAAATAGTGATAATAGTAAATATGGTGATTAGTGATCAAATATGATCTCTTCTGATAGGTGAATCATGGATTGGTTTTATATCAGTCGTCCAGCTCGTTGATACGGATATGGAATTGATGAATAATCCATCATATTTGCCCGTGATCCACCAATGATTGATGGTTAAATGACTATGGCTGGGAACGATCAACTTATAAGCGTGAAGCATTGGTTCATGATGGGATTCGTAGTGGTGGAAAATACTTCAAGCAGCTCTTTGTACCTTGATCATTGATCTATGGTTTGTTACCATGGTTACCAATGATTCATAGTAATAGTGCAAAATATGGGGAAACATAACCTACAATCCTAGATTATTGTAGACTGGATCTTTACCAACAAGGATCAACTTGCTGATATGGGATTAGTGCAACCGAATTGTCAGTAATGGGGTGTGCTACAAGCCATATTGGAAATCCCGACGAAGCATGATATGTATGACTGCATGGTGAGGAATTCATGGGTTACAATTCATGTCAACCGAGGCCAAGGTGCCAGATCCATCTTCATGTTTGGGATCTCATTGGTCAAGACTTGTAGTCTCTGAAGCTCCGCTTGAACGGCTGCCAGCGAATGCGACATGGCAGAGGAGAGCTACCCTGACAGAGTCAGCCACACAAATCCTAGGGATTCCAAGGGTGGGTCGACCTGGATGCCTTGAGAGTCTCAGGGCGATCCCCAAAGCCGTGAGAGATCTGAAACCAAGCAGTGATTCACTGGTCTGGCGTTCCCTGGTACTGATCTGATTGGAATTCCTGCCATGATTTCCTGCCTGTGATCCCCGACAATTCACAACAGCTGGGTACAACTAGCTGGACCATGGGATGGCCATGAAGGCCCTGTTTTGTTGCGGTCGAAGTGCCTGTTGCTGGACCTCGCAAATCTTCATTGCAGGAAATTCGATGAGCAAATTCCCATGCTGAAGAAGTGAAGATCAGTCCAGGTGCAAACTCATAGTAATCTTCATGTCAATTATCTATGGCAGAAATCCTTTGATTTCATGGCACTTCACACAGGTCATCTGCTAAAGTGGCTTGCTGTCATCTGGCAGATCCTGATCAAACCCTGCTACATGATCCTAAAGGCTATCAAGAAAGAGGCGTGGTCGTACTGCTCTGTCAGGACAACCCACTGCTGAGCTTGGGATTCCCTGTAAATTCCTTGCTACCCTGAAGCCTGATACCCCGAAACACACCTTGCCTTTACAGGACCAGAACTTGGGGCCTGCACGATGGTTACAAAAATATCCAGATCCTGTAAAACTCACTGAAAGTCACCTCATCTCTGCCACAATCATCACAGCTGTGGGCTCAAAGCCTTCTATATTTGTGTGATGAAGATCGTTCAAATCAACGTTGGGATGTTCAACAATGGTGCAATTTCGGCAGCGTTTGCTACTAACCATCCTGATGCTGTTGGTTCTATCGAAATGTGTTGGTTCGAATGAAGAAACATGTTTGTTGGCTATCCTTACACCACCACGGTGAACAGTGGTACCTCGTATGGTACTGAACTCTCGATGCATTCGATAATTGGATTTATGACTGGTGAATCCAGCGATGCAGTACGAGACGAAAAGGTTGACCCGTTTCCGTTTCGAACGGTCTCTAATCTGCTTAGTGACAATACGCACCCTATTAGCGGGCAAATGCACTTTGAGACTCAACGCCCATTATATCTCAAAACTGCTAACTCTGTGAGTGTGATCATGTATCCCCCGTCCCAGCGCTGTTAATTGTTGCATCGAAATTGTCAGTTGCCAATCACGAATTCTTAATACGCCATGATTGAACCGTTATCAGCAATTACCGACCGTTAGCAACGATTCTTACCCAGCCACCATTAGCAACCAGTACTCAGTCTTCCTTGTTGATTGCTAGTCTTCTCAGTGTTTTTCACTATGAAGTGTCACTTGTCAGCCTGGCCAGCAGCCCCACTGAAACATGTTCTATCACGAACGATCGACTAAGTTAGTACCAACCACTAGTGAACCAATGATCAACCATCAATCAACCAGTAATTAACCATTTACCATTCTAACTAATGGTTGATACAATTCTAACCATTGATCAATCATTATCCACTAGCCATTAACCAGTATGTGATCATTTCATAGTTGCCATTTCCCATCCTAACTTACTGGGGCGGCGAGTTCAGCTCCTTCTGAAGCTGCTGAAAGAGTGACATCTCCTGGCATGCGGGACTTCAAGACCTATCATCTTTCTTACTGCTTATTATGATCAATTTACTAATTACTAGCACAGGGTAGTTTACAGCTCATGATTTTCTTCAGACTGGTCATGCTTATTGATGGTTCATGCTAATCGATGGTTAATGCTTTTTTTAGACTGGTTGATCATGCTGAAGATTCATAACTTGGTCGAGAATATCAGTTGAGAATAGTTGGCAACAAATATTAAAGGTCTCTGATGGTGGTTAATGGATAGTGATCAACAACAACTTCACCGACCAACCCAAAAAAATCACAACACAGGCATTGCATCAACAGCTATTACGATAATTATCATCATCTTATACTCATCAAGCCGCTCAGCTTTCTACCCCACCTTTTTCAGTGTCCGGTGCCACCCGGCCCGGCCTGCTTTTTGCAAAGAAAGTTCGGAAAGTATTGCGCATCCTCAATAATCTCGGCATGCCGAGCCAATACCTGACACAAGGAATCTGTGGAGGCTCAAGTTTGGCTGGTGTTTCCTCAAAAAATTGGGCGCAAAAGTTCGTGGTCACACCCAGAATGCAGAACGAAATATCACGATGCAGAAATGCAACCTTTCCAGCATTTTTTGAGGAAATCACAAAAACTGGGATAGAATGAGACGTTCTACAATTCTTATTTTTTTAATGCATTTCTATCTGCAGGGCATTTTTGTATGGGGCATTTCTGCCAAGGGTCGTTCTACAACTATAATTGTGGGACAATTTCCTGTCTGGCTTTTGTCCAACGAAAGAGGGGTGGGTAGGGGTGAAAGCTGCACATACATCCGGAGAAAGCTCTACAAATCTCTGGGTTCCTGTATAACCTCTATCCTCAACAGACTCCTCAATCATCCATTGTTAGCATTTCTGGCTGAGAATCCGACTTCCAAGTACACCATACCCAACCCACATCAACAGAAACCAGACTAGATTTGTGGTCCTAATTCCTGGAAAACTGTAAAATTCCGACAAAACACTGCCAATTCTCAGGTACCGATGGCACCCCACTCATGGCAGCATTGTACACTGGTTTACCGCATGAACCATCATGAACCAATCTAAACCCAAACATAGATCTGTGCCATACAAAAGTATCAAAAATCGCCCAATATTTGGCTCTTCAGTTCGCATAATGTTTCTTCCACTGACCACATGAGAATGTTTGGCCATGAGACCATCAACCCATCCAACAGCACGATCAGCTGG
>VSDK01021025.1:0-19134 GCA_009767595.1 Symbiodinium kawagutii
TGAATGGGTGATGGTCAGTAACAGCCCCCAGTTTCAAAGCTGGAAGCAAAGTCAGGACAAGAAGTTCTCCACAGCCAAAAGTGTGGGGGTTGGCCCCATGATCATGTTGTGGCAAACATTTCATGGCAACAAGCAGGCCATGGAAGAAGCTGCACATGTGGGGGACATCTTCGAGGAAGGTGGACTTTGGTACTTCAAGAAAGTGGAAGTGGGAAGAACAAAGGAGCTGACTGACAAGATGGAGTTGTCAGGAGGGGCTGCAAAACTTTCAGTGGATGAGTTCTCTGAAATGTCAGGCTGGTTGCAGAGCAGGCCTTGGTCAAAGTATGGGCAGCATCTCCCTGAACTGGGCAGCCCCTTGGCATGGTTGTGCTGGGGCTATTTACAAGCAATCTGTGGGCCAGCTCTACCTCAATTCACATCTTTGGTTTTCTCAAAGAATGTTTGCAGCTTTTATTCTTGCCTATGTGAACCTTCTTAGTGCTCTGGGAGAGCACTTCTCCAGGCAGCATCCATGTGCTCCATATTTGAGTCCACTTGCCCCATGTTGTTCATTTGCCCCCAGGATGTCTTGTGCTCAGCTCTAGGATCACTTTGTCTTCATGAAGATAAATTCTGCTACTTTCTGATTTGTCTCTGAGGCACAGCTTCTTCTTCCTCCACTACCAGGGTGAAAGGAATGCTGGCAATTGAGGACTCGCCTGAAGCCTCAAGGCCCAAAGCAGCCCCAGTGGAAGTCATGAAGCCCAAGGCAGCTACTGTGACCTGGAAAAGTGTGCAGTCCACAGTTGCTGAAGCCAAATCTGCAAGTGAAAGGCTCCTGAGAGATGCAAGCCGGTATGTCCAGAAGATCAGAGAGGCCAATGACAGTGGCCTGGTGGCCAAGATGACTGACATCATGGATGCTTTGCAAGGCAACATCAAGATGTTGACTGACTGTCAGATGTGGGAAAACATCACTGGCACTGAAATGTTGAAAGACAAAGTGGAAGAATGGATGGGCAAGCTTGCTGACAAGACAGACCAGTCCAATGAAAAGTTGGAAGAACTGAAAGCCATTTGCAGAGCAAGAGGCCTTTGAAAGGTTGAAGCCTGAAGGAAAAGCCAAAGGCTGCTGTGGGGAAGGCTCTAGCCCCTGTGAGGCTGCAAGACCACCTAGCTTTTGTGTATGAGGCTGTCAAGGGAACAGCACACAGCACAGATTTTCTGCCTGAAAACCCAGAAGGCAAAAAGCATCCACAGCTGCAGCTGCTGCTCCTGGAAAGGTAGCTGAGAAGGTGAAGTAAGTGAAAAGTGATCACCATTTCTAGGATCATTGTTGTGCTGCCCACTCCTAGGGCCACTGCTGTGTCTCACTTCTAGGATCACTGTTCTGCTGCCCACTTCTAGGATCACTGCTGTGTCTCACTTCTAGGGGCATTGTTGTGTCTCTCAGCTCTAGGATCACTGCTGTATGTTTCACTCCTAGCATCACTGTTGTGCTTCTCACTTCTAGGATCACTGTTGCTGCTCTTCTGGGATCATTGCTACCCTTCCAGAAGCTGTTTTTTTCAACTCAGTTGTGTGCTTCCCTGGTTGCAATGACTCCCCCACACCAAAACCACAGAGCAACTGGCCAATCCCAAGCACAAAAGCCACAATAGACACTTGGCATTCCAAATTTTTAAATGTTGCAAAGCATTTACCACAAGGCAAGCACACATGTGAAAAAATCATATAGCTTCAAGTTGGCAGGCAATTATTTTTTGCAGCCATGGGCCCAAGCTCTGGTTCTGCTAAGAGAAGAAGACCAGGTGGGATTAGACAAAGGAGAACTGCAGCAGATGCAGAACATGTGGGTGAGTCTGTGGCAGCTTCTCAAGCACCAAGTTCTTTGGTGGTTTGGCTGAAGCAGCAATGGGCTTGGGGCAGGCTCAGCCCCCAAGAGCTTCAACACATGGCCATGCTTGCAAGCAGGGACATGCAAGCTGCTGGTTGCACTAGTGTGCCTTCTGACTTGTCTGCCCTAGCTGCAATGGGTACTTGTGGCCAGTACAGTAACAATGTGCACAGAGATTTGATGGCATTGGTGAAAGATGATTCATATTTGCCAGAGCCTTTTTTTGTGTCTCTTCCTTTCAAGAGGCAAGCTGTGGTACAAGCAATCATGCTGCCCCATCTGGTGTTTCATTGCTTGTTCACACACTACAAGCAGTATTGGGAAACTGTTTTTTTGCCTCAGGGAGTTGATGGGTTGGTCAGCTTTTGGAAGCATTTTGCTTCCCACCCATGCATGGCTGGTTTCAGAGGCATCAATGCACAATGGCAAGCTTGCACATTGCCACTATGCATGCATGGGGATGGTGTCCCTACACTGGGGTGTGGAAAGGTGTGGGCTAAACTCCTTCAAGTCTACAGCTGGAGTTGTTTGCTGGCCAGGGGAACAACTAAAGAGAGGAGCCTTTACATCTGGGGGGTGTTCGAGCAAAATTTCAAGCATGGTGCAGAAGGGACCCTTCAACAATTTTTCTTGGTGTTGAAATGGAGCTTCACTGCTTTACAATCTGGGAGATTCCCAACCCATGACTGGAAGGGCAGAAAATATACAACAGGCTCTCATGAACATTCACTGACTGAGCAAATTATGGCATCAGGTTTTTGTGGCCATTTGGTGTCTATTCAAGGAGACTTGGAATGGCATGCTTCTGCCCTCGATTTGCCTAGGTGGAACCTCAAAGCAGGAGGCTGCAGTGTTTGCAAGGCTTCAGATGAAGGTGAGCAGTCTTGGAAAATTTTCAACAACCCTGCTCATGTTCTCAACTTGGAGTGGCAGGTAGCAGAATGGCACAGATGGGCCAAGAAGTGCAGGTGCCCACTCTTCAGCATCCCTTTCTTGAGTGCTTGCAATATCATGCTGGACTACCTTCACCTCAAACTGCTTGGCACTGACCAGTACCAGTTTGGAGCAGTGTTTTTCCTCATGACCCACTTCCTGTTGCCAGGGTCTCCTGTGGAAAATGTTCAATACCTGTGGCAAAGAATAAAGCATTGGTACTCTGTGGCTGGGACAAAACACAAATATCACCATTTTAACCGGCTCACTATGTTTGTGAGGAAGTCTGGCCCTCCTAAACTACGTGGCAGGGGTGCAGAAGTG
Source organism: Symbiodinium kawagutii (assembly GCA_009767595.1). NCBI lineage: Eukaryota > Dinophyceae > Suessiales > Symbiodiniaceae > Symbiodinium > Symbiodinium kawagutii. Next base: position 3,137 of record VSDK01021025.1, read on the forward strand.
CTTGGCCTTTGCAGTATTATGGCACAGCTTTGGGGTGAACACATGAACAAGCACCTTGAGGTCCACAGGATGATTCTTCAAATGCTTCGGTGCAATCAGAGAATGGAATATTTGATGGCTGATTACAAAGATGAAACAGCTTTTCCTCCTGATGGAGCAGAAGAATTCAGGGCTGCAACATTTCAAATGTGCCATTTGAATGCCCTGGTCCACCAATTCTACTTGGAGGAGCCTGCAATGAAAGGAGCTTTTGCAGTCACAATGAAACTGCACATGCTCTCCCATCTTGCCCTTCACTGCCACCAGATTAGCCCAAGGTTAACCTGGAATTTTTCAGGAGAAGGCAATATGGCAGTGGCAAAGAAATTGGGCCAAAGTTGTGCCAAAGGCCTTCAGCCTGAAGATGTCAATTCCAAGATGGTCCTCCACTGGAGGTTTGCCATGCACCAAGAGCTCACTAGGTTGGATTGAAAAAAGGTCACACCTGCTCTGCCACCTGCAGCCACTTCTAGGATCACTGCTGCCACTTCTAGGGCCACCACTAGTAGGATCACTGCTGCCACTTCTAGGATCACTGCTGCCATTTGTAGGGTCACTGCTACCACTTGTAGGATCACTGTTGCCACTTGTAGGATCACTGTTGCCACTTGTAGGATCACTGCTACCACTTGTAGGATCACTGTTGCCACTTGTAGGATCACTGTTGCCACTTGTAGGATCACTGCTACCACTTGTAGGATCATTGCTGGCATTGCTGCAATTGTAGAAGAACCACTATTACCACACTAGCATTGCTGATTGCCAGTTTGTGTGGGGATTCCTGGCAAACAAGAAAATATGTGCCTTCCATCTTTGTTTGGCTGGGGTCTTGTTTGATTTTTTTGGACATTGTACACTGATGGGTGGCATTGGGGAAAAATGTTTTCACAATTGGGGCAGCCAAAAATTGGCATAGGAGGTTCTAAAAAATTGAAAAATCAATGCTTAACTTTAAACATCACATTTCAAAAACATGAAAAATAGTTTAAACAAACTTCAAAAAAGGAGAAAAAAGGGGAAAAAAAAGTTTAAAAAAAAGGTTATTTTAAATAACCTTTTTTTAAACCTTAAAAATAACCGACCAATTTACCTAATTAGGTTAAACAACTTTTTACCTAATAGGTTATTTTTTGTCTGAAGGTTATGAATAACCTATTTCATAAAAAATAGCCTAACCTGATCTTTTGGGATTAGCCAGATAGTCCTGATCGGTGCTGTGAAAGTACTATCTTGTAGAAACATTGATGCTGCATAAGTTCCATGGAACAGTTTGATTGATGCGTGTAACTTTTTTCTCAGGACCTGTAATTCTGATTTTTCATTGTCGCAGGTGAGCTCAAGGCGAAAGACGCCCAGATCCAAGAACAGAAGGAAAAGCTGGAACAGACGAGGCAGAACTTCGCCAGCGCACTGCAGAAGAGGGGGCAGGCGCTCCAGCAAGAGTGGCAGGGGAAGCTGGACAGGGCGACGGAGAAGATCAATGCCCAGGCCGAGCAGATCGATCACCTGCAGCAACAGGTGAAGGATTGGAGAGGAACCCTGGAGTGGGAGCGGAGCCGAAGCAAGCCAGCCAGCAGTTCGGACAAGGCGCCACCCGAAGCCATGGCAAGCCAGCCACCTGCAGAAGTGGTGGCAAGCCAAAACCTCAGGTCAAATGCGTGTGGAAGTGAAGTGTTAGAATGTTGTATGAAAGTGATTTGTGCAATAGCTCTGCATCACAGGTCCTACCTCTGACCACCGTCCTCCAAAGAAGAAGCGCAAAAAAGAAAGAGGCGAGGTTGATGAGTGGGCAATGAGTAATGAATGGTAATGGTGTTGTTTGTTGACAGGCCGCTCTCAGAGTTCTGCTTCATTGCCAGGCCAGACTGTTTCAATTGACAGACCTTTGCTGGTGTCATTTCTAGCTCTGGCTCGTTGGCGCGACATTCTGTTTCATTGCTTCCTGCCCAGAAGAAGCCAAAGCCATACTAGAAGCCAGAGAGGACGAGCCTGCGGAAGATTCATCCAAAAAGAAGGAGAAAGGCCAGGCCTTTCCTTGTCTTAGTGCATTGGTATGACATGCTGTTCCCTTGCCTCTTGCCCAGATGATACAGACAAGCCCAAGAAAAAGAAAACAAAAGGCAAGGTCCTGTACCGTTTTTTAAGCTTCTTGCATCCTGTCTTGCATCCTGCCCAGATGACAAAGACCGGCGCAAAGGAAGAGACAGATCCAAAGAGAAAAAGCGAAGAGGCCAGGTTCTGTACCGCCTTGCCTCATGCCGTTTTGGGCGCATTGTCATGACAACCTGTTATGTTTCCTTGGCTTCGCGTCCAGATGACCAAGAAGATCGATCGAAGGATGCGCAGAGTGGAGGCAGGTCTCTTTTTCCGTCGAATTGCGTTAGAGGAATGCATTCTGTGCTTCGCTGACAGGTGTGAAGGCTGCAAGGCCCAAGAGCAAGCCCGAGAATTGAGGACTGATCTATCTTTCGAAATGCTGGACAAACAAAATGTGTGTTCATTGGCTGCGCAGAGCATCCATGGCACAGGATCACAGGCAGTGGGACAAAGAAGGAGCTGGGAGAAGAGGATCTTCCGATTTCACAACAGTGGATGAAAAAATTGCGTGGTAGCATTGCGGCCAGTGTTGGTTGTTCATTGGCGCTGCATAAGTGCCATGCGCTGTTCATTGGCGCTGCATAAGTGCCATGCGCGGGCTGGTGCTGCACAAGTACCGCTCACATGTCGCTGCGTTGCAAGTTTGCTGCAAGAGCTGGTTGAGTCTTCCCCTCATGTGGTCAACCGTCTTCCAAGGTCGATTGTGGTGACCTTTGTGCAGTGCCCTCCCCAGAGACAATCTGTCTATGCGCTTTGTTTGCGTTTGCCCAATTATAGGCGGCTGCTCACGTACTTGTACTAGTAGTCAGAGTGCTGTGTAAGTACTCCGTGATAAAGTTTGAGGTGCTGTGCAAGTACCTCTCCTATAGCCAGCTTTGTGTGAGAACTGCTGATGATAGGTAGGTTATTGAGCATAGCGATATAAGTTTATGATACCGTGAGCCATTTTTCTTCAAGGCTCAACCGCACAATGAGGACGAAGGGCAATGGAGCGAAGACGTGTGGAGGATCTGGGAGAGGAACAGATGGAAGTGGCAGAAGAAAACCTTGATCCCAGTGATCAACGTCAGCTGGCTTTCTTTGTCTGATGCCGGCTTTTTCGGCTGGGGTATTTTCCAGAAGAACAAGCAGAACAATGAGTACGCAAATTTCGAAGTCGTCACCCAGAACTTCAACAACATGAAGCGGCACGCAAGTTCCAAGCAGCATCTGCAAGCATTGGGTCAGTTGGAGCTCATTGATGTTCCTGCGGAGGAAGATGCCCCCAGCGTGGAGAGCTTCGAAGCAGTGGCCAGGGGTAGGATGAAAGGCCCAGTAGCTTTGAGGCATGGGGAAACAGGTGTTGGAGGGCGCAAGAAGATCACTCACATGGTTCAATGTTTAGGCGCTGCCATCGTTGAGCTGGATCGACGTTTTTTGGCAAGCGCTGAGACAATCACCTTGCACACAGACGTCAGGAAGCTCAAGCTGCTGGTTCGATTCCGAGCAGCAAATTTGAAGCTGGACTCAAAACGTGGCATTCTCGGCGTAAAAGATTTGAAAAGTGCCTTAGCTATCATTAGCATTTTTTTCCAGCAAAACGCATGGGGAGTCCAAAACTGATGCTGCTTTTTCTTTATTTCCTGTTGTTTGGCAGGAACAACATCCAGCAGTCTCATGGCTGCGCTCACAGAGATCCTCACCGAGTTCTGCCGGGGTGACCAGGACTTCTTTCGCTCGATTGTCAAGCGAATCGAAGTGTTGGACGCGGACGGGGCGTCCGACGAGCAAACCAGTGCTCGAGACCTTCGGGCCATGTTGTTGAAAGATGTGAAGATTATCTTGCGAGACAAAGCTCACGCATCTCGCCGAGTTCTTTCACGTCCGTGGTCGGTGATACCAGAGTTGTCTGAGGCATGGAACTTCTTTGTGGATGATAGCAATTCTATTGTCCGAATGATAGAGAATTCTGCTGTTCTCTCTGTGAAATTCCATGAGTATTGCCAAGCCATGGAGTCAGCGCCGGTGTGCGGCAAAAGAATTCGCAGCTTATCCTTTGCAAAGCAGCGTTTTGATAGCGTTGCCAAGAACTTGGGACGTGGGATTTTGTTTTGGGAAGCTGTTCTCCAGACTGCGATATGGTGTACCATCCATCGACGTGGAAAGGATGAGTGCAAAACTGCAGAAGCATTCCCTGACTGGATTTCAGAAGCAAAGCTGATTCTTCTTGGTATGTGCGCTGATTGTGCAGATGCTGCCCTTGGCCTTGTGAGGAGCTTTGACAGCGAGGAGCACGACCCAGCAGTGATGCACCTTCAGGCCGACCGCTTTTTGGGCGAGCTACATTACCTTTTCAACCAGGGCTGTGTATTCCGCGCAGAGGGATACTGTCAACACATCTTGACACAGCTGCGGACGCCGCGAGGATATCTCTTGCGTGGCTCCACAAAGTCCATTGGGGGCCCTGAGAAAGTGAACGCCTACACTTTGTCGCAATGCTTGGCATCGATGCGATTGTATGTTTCTTTGGCCGTTGAAGTCGTCAACGCAGAGTTCCCATCGTTCGAACTGCTCAATGCTTTTGCATTGTTTGATGTGCAGCAGAACCAGAGAGCAGAAAACTTAGATGAAGAGATTGTAAGAGACCATGGAGCTAGGCTTTGCAGGGTGTTCCAATTGAACCTGGAGTCTTTTCTGGCGCAATATTGGGATCATCTACCGATCGCCATCAATGAAGCCAGAGCGCGCAAACAGTCAAATGAGGCTGCCTGGAGGTCTGCAGTCACCAAGACATCCAGCAGATCTTCATTGTCAAAGGTGCTTGGGCCAGAGACATTACCTTTTTTCTTTGATTGCTTGGGGCAGTTGCTTTTTGGTGTGTTGACTTAGACGAGTTTTCTCGACTGAAGCACGCAGGCTCACCCAAGCGATGTCCTTCGCATGGTTCTGGTGAGATACGTTGGTTTTCATGGCTGCAGCACTTCCGGAGTCGAGCAGAATTTCTCCCAGCTGCAACGCCAAGTAACCCCTGCTCGTGACCACATGAATGCCGACGTGTATTTTGCAGAGGCAAAGGTGTTGATCGATTCTTCTGAGCATGACATGAACGAAATTTGCCGGGAAGCGCAAAGTTGCTGGCGGGAACTTTATGGCGCACCCCGCAAGAGCTGTCAATCCCGCGTGGATGCCGGAGTCCCCCGGAAGAGGCAGGCAGACAGCCTTGCTACATGGACGAGCAAACGTCGGCAGCACATTGCAGAGAATGCCGTTGTAGTGTCCAGGGACACGGCCGCTTGAATTGACAATTCAGTAAATCTTGAAGGTGGACTGATCTGGTGGTCGACTGATTAGGTTGGGGTGCTGCGCAAGTACCTCATGTTGGCAACTTAGACCTTCTGAATCTAAACCTTAGTTCTCAGGTCAAAGCTGCAAGCATAGAATTATAAATTAAGTTGGGTGCTGCGCAAGTACCTGCTGCATAGTTGCTCTGAGGTTAAAGCTGCAAGCCACGAGCAAGAGCCGGTGGATCTTACAGAAGAGCAACAGCGGATCGTACAGAATGAGGTTGCGTTCCAAAAATCCAAGCAGATGAAAAACCAGATGGAGGCATACTTGGACCGTGTCCTCTTTTCAAACGAGGTGCCCCCTGGACTGCGAGATCAGGTCCAAGCATTTGTTGCCAATGTGAAGAGTAACAGGGAGAAGCGACAAGCGGACGAAGCGAGGATGCTGCAGCTCGTCATGAGCCCGCTTCCACCTCAGGCCGCTTCCAGTGTTTGATTTCATAAGTGGCAACATAAGAAATATTGATGTTTTTTCCATAGGACATCAAACAAGACTTTCTGACTGGAAAGACTTTGGCAGGTGGACTTTGCGACTCACAAGTTCTTCGTGGAGTGCACAGACCGGCGAGATTTACCTGGGACATTGACCTTGGTGGCAGATCCGTGGCGTGCGGATGTGTGTGTAGTGGCAGATCCAGCACACCCGCCTGTCTCTGTGCTTTGGACAATAGCGCTCAAAGGAGGGCACGTCGTGACTAAGGACTTTGTCATGAAGCGCCAAGGTTTGTGCTTCACTTATGGATCTGCAATCTTGACAAAGAGAAGCATCTTCATAGACCCGCAGTTTGCAGAGGAAGAGCCCGACATTGCTTCAGCGGTACGGAGAATGTGTTTGTTGCCACAATCCAAGTGGAAACTGTTGAGGGACTGGCAAGGTTTTGCGCAGGCAACAGACCTTGTCGCGGGCGCGCACTTGCCTGCCAAATCACGTCGTGAGATGGAAGTGCTTGCTTTGACCTCAGAAGCAGTCGTGCAACACATGGGCCGGAAGAATATTTGCAACAAAAAGCAATTCATGCTTGCCATCGCACGTTTGGCTTGCACTCAACGCGGCCTATGTGGCCAATGAGCCTGTGTGGCTGAATGACATCTGTGGGGGAAATCAGATGGGAAAAAAGCTGTGTAAGTGGTGGATCCATTCAACCGCAGCTAGTTGACCTGCTGATTGAATGCCCAACGATCGGCCGTCCAAGGCTGTGGCGCCTGTGGCACTGTACTGGCCCCAATTTTAGTCGTCGCGCCCTGCTGGTGCTGAACAAGTACCCTGCCGGTGCTGAACAAGTACCGATGCTGCCCGTGCTGAACAAGTACGGTGTTACTGATGTTGACTTTATGTGGGTGTTGAAAAAGTACCATGTCAACATCAATCCCATCAACCACATCCATTCAATATGATTCCCATCATTCACCCACATCCATTCAACATAAATCCCATTCTTTCACCCAAGAAAGACCTGATGATGATGATGATCGCCCATGATGATGATCGCCCATGATGATGATGATTGATTTGTTTTCAATTTTATTTAGTTTGTCTATTAACCATGATGATTACTGATGATCTGTTTTTCAATGATTGGGTTGGGTGAGGTGGAAAAGAAAGAAAAATGTTCATGACTATGATGATGAAAAATTGATTTTCATGTGGGGGTGGGTGGAGTTTTTGTGTGGCAGATCTCCTCCCTTTTTCTGTGTGGCAGGTCTTCGGGGAGAAGGTCCTCCGTGTCTAAGACACCCTCCCATAAACCCAACATGGACCCAACATAACCCATGTCATGTTCCTAAATCCCATCTCTTCCCAACATAAACCCACCATAAACCCAACATAAACCAGGGACAGGGCTTCGTCCACTTCGTCCACAGGCCATGCACGAGGCACAGGCACAGGAGCCCAGGATAGGAAGGAGGGGAGGAGCTCTGAGGTAGGGGGCTCGCAGGCGAGGGGATCGCCTGCATGATCGGGGTAGGGGTGGGGAGGGTCTGCGCCAGGCACCGAGGAACCTAGGCAGGTGGGGAACGAGGCGTGCTGGAGCGGCGGAGGACCTGCCTCAGACGCTGGGGCCTGTGGAACTCATGGGCCTTAGGGGGGGTGGAGGCGACGAAGCCCAGGCGCCGAGGAGGACGGCAGGGTAACGAGGGGGGTAGGTGGGGACTGAACGGCGGCGCAGCCCTTGTATCGTTCGTTCGCCGCGACTCGGCGACTACAGAGATGGCCCACAATCCAACGGTGGATGTAACACCATGCACAGGTGTAGATATAGCCACGTATATATCTATTTTATCATAAATAAAACAGATATACGTATCCCAACATGATCCCAACCTTATCACATGTTTATCATTATCACATGTGTTTCCACCCATTTTTGCAAATATATTCTTTGATGATGATCTAAATGGGAGAAGTAAATTGAAGTAGTGCAGTCACGGTCGAAGTGATAAATTTTGTTTCCAGACATCTCCGATGCCACGAGGCCGCCGCTGTGGCCAGCCGGATGTGCCACGTGCAGTGAGGTGGACTGGGGAGGGTGGATTGGGGAGCCACAGCCTGGTGTTCAATGATTTGCGTGGTCAATGATTTCTTGGAGGCATTGCGTTTCAGATATTGAATCCTTGCGTCCAATTTTTGCAGCCGTCTTCAGCTACACCAGACTTTCAGTTCTGCCAGTAAGTGATCTGATCGGTGCAATGTCGAAGAGAGCAGTTTCAACTTCCGCCAGCAGCCGCCCCCAGAAGAGGCTGTTTGAGCCCAGTCCGGATGCAGATGTGAAGGACGAAGCTATGGAGGAGGTCCACTCCGTGAATTTGCAGCGAATCACTGCAGTGACCATTGCGCGTGACCAGATCGTGCAGCATCTCTGACATCTTGACAGCTGCGCCTTTGTCCATGGAAGAAGGAGGACACAAGGCGGGGTTTCCCGGGTCTTTCGTTTTGTGTTTGAGCTTCGAGCTGTGCAGTGGTTTTCGCACAGTCCCTCGGCAGTCGTGGACGTCCACGACTGCCGAGGGACCAGGGTATGAGTGTGTTTCATGGGTCTCGAGAGCATGGGGTAGAAACACCATAACGTGTCGGCATGCATTCACGCACCCCCACTCATGGCCCTCAGCAATCGTGGACGTCCACGATTGTCCTCGAGCCAGGGTGTTTTGAGTGTACCTCCTCAAAGTCTAGGGAATCCCTGGGTCACACACGTAAGAGAGAGCGAAAGAGCATTTTGCATTTGTCACTCCACCAGGTGCCCTTCAACCAGCACCATGCCACGACAAGCTTGCAGACCAGTCATACCTATGACAGTTCTGCAAACCTTTTCTGGTTGAAGCTCACCCATTTGCCTCAGCCTGGAGTGCCGATCAGTGAGTCGAGTGTGAAGTCAATCATGCTTACCAAATTCGCCACTCCCCAGATCTTGTTGGACAGATTCATCGTGCGAGTGAGCCCCGGAACAACTGGTCGGGACATCATGCGCAGCATTGGTGCTCTGGAAATCGTATCGCCCCCGGAGCTGCTGCATGCCCTGATTCTGCGATTGGCCGAAGTACTGAGTGGCGATCCGGATGAGTCCGAGGTGTTGGAGTGGAGGAAAGTCGTTTTGAGTTGCACTTTCATCTTCGAGGTGCAGCCGACTTCCGAAGACACTTACTGGCGTGCCATCAACTTGAGGGAGCAGACAGTGAATGATTTCGAGACTTTGGCCAGAGATGTGTCCCAGCGTGTCATGGAATTGGTGGCCTACAAGCAGTTGATGCTCAAGGTGAAGAATCAGGACATGAACAACAAAGCCCTTGCCCAGGCATGGAAAGACCATGTGATTCAGTGTGACAGCCGCTTCTCTGAGCGGGTGACCGAGAATTTTGTGGACACGGCGATGAAAGTGTGGAATAGGCTTTTCAAGCCTTGCCCCCAGAGTTTGGAGGTGATTATGGAGGACAGAGGGAAACTTTTTTTTTTTTAGGAGCTGCTCAAACGGTGCTGTGCAAGTACCGTGCTCACACGGTGCTGTGCAAGTACCGTGCCAACACCGGGGGGGTGCTGTGCAAGTACCGAAATATTTTTATGTTGTTTGTTTGCTGAACGTTTGCAGGACGCAAAGATCAACGGCAAGTCCAGTCCATTCAACAACATTTCCTCTCTGGAACAAATTGTCATGAAGGGAAAGTCACCAGAAGCGATGATGTGGATCATGCTTAGTGTGAGGGACTACTTGCAGCACCTTCCTGATGAATTCGGGGCCCAGAACTTTTCAACTCGTCAATTGAAGGGCCAGAGCTCGGCTGGGTACATCCAGCTTTTTTTGACCAAACGTGAGATCATGGAGCACTTTTGCACAAACATCCTTGCAAAGTTCCCAAACGAGACCTTCAAAGACTTTGTCAAGCAAAACCTGACCACTCATGAGGGCTTCAGGCAGCTATGCGGCAGCCCAAGCATCGAAGTTGATTTGGCTTGGCAACCAGAATATACCGACGCAGAGGTCTTTGCAATCAACTTTCTGAAGAGCGTGGTCTACAGCAAGAACATTGATGGGCCCCTGAAATCTATCCTCAAAGGCAATTCCAACATTGAGGATGTCATGGCGTCGCAGAAGATCTCCGAGCTTACCAGCGAGTTGCTGGAAAAGTTGGACGCTGAAATCAATCCTGGCAAGGCCACCAGTGCGGCGGCATTGTTGCAGGATCACGATATGGAAGGTGAGACCAATTTGACTTTGGATTCCTTGGTTGAATCGGATCTGTTGCAGAATGAGGAGACGGCCAAGGAGCTTCAGGAGCACTTCGTTGCTGTCAAGGAGTTCGTTTCCCGCTTCATCACCTTCACACCTGCGGAGACAAGCGTTGTCAAAACGCAGCAGCTGTTGGAAGGCACGGTGATCAAGAAGATGCCTGTGAAGGCAAAGTATTGGTGCCTGTGGTATGACACCAAAAATGCCGGCGAGTCATCGGCTCAACCACATTGTCGGCCTCCACCGTATCAGAAGGCGACATTCAAGAAGCATCTTCATGCCGCCCTGGCCGCGCATGAGCTGACAGAGATGGATGAGAAGGTGTTGGTGATGTGCATGGACGGCTTCCGTTCCTTGGAAAGTACCATCTCCAAGGACATCGTGAAGGCAGACGGTGACGCCATGGCCAAGAGTCGCACCACTTTTCAGATCGCCTATGATGAAAAAGCGTTGAGAAAGAGAAAGTGCTTGAATCGTGGCTTGGTGTCTCAAGTCGAGGGCCTCCATGTCTACAGTGCAGATGCTTTGGCAGTTTCTGAAAGAGATAGATTGACCTATGCTGGTTCCACGCACGGATCTCTGATTGGTCCTGTGGAGGTGGCAATGTATCAAGATGGCTTTCTTGTTTCCAAAGCGGCCAAAGAGAAGATGCTGGGGGAACATGGCAAGATCTTGGCTGGGGGACCTTGTCCTCAGACAAGCAGCCTTCCATCGGAGCTCGGAGCCAAGCTTCCCTGCAGTTATTACTCTCTTCCTGAGGCGTTCTATGCAGAAATCCTGCATTCGTTCGAAATCGGAGGGGTGTACGACGCCACATGCACAGACGTGATGTTTGCCCTCGCAGCCGTCAAGGCCAAGGTGCCGTACATTGGTTCCTGCCTGAGTGAATATGCTTGTCAGATCCTGGAAGCAGAAGTGGTGCGACGTGTGTGGAACGAGTTTCTCGCTCCTGACTCACAGTTGTACGATCCTGCTTTGCATGCGCTTGTGGATTCCAATGTCACTGTGGACTCTGCGGGCAAAACGGGAAAAGGAAGCCGCAAAGGGAAATCCAAAGGCAAAGGAAAGAAAGGTGGTGATGGAAAGTCTGAGAATGCCAGTGAGGGCAACCAGGATGCCAAAGGCAGCAAAGGAAAGGCGAATCAGAAAGGCAGGGCTGGCAAAGGCAAAGGCAAGGATGGCAAAGGGACCACAGAGGCGGAGATCGTGAAGGCCTTGGCTCAATTTGCCCAAGCTGAGTGAACTTGAAGCGTGGCAGAAGACCTGAGCGCGCTTGAGTCGTTGTTTTGGGGTCACTCTGCTAGCAATCAATCCATGCAGTAAGAGTGCATTTGAGCCATACCGCTCAAACTTTGAACCTTTTTCAAGTGAGCAACGACCCAGCTGCAGCCTTGTCCCTTGAACATTATTTGTTTTCTGTGTTTTGTTACAATCTAAATGAAAGATGCGCGTAAAAGTTTAACATGTGGATGTATGTTCCATGATGTTTGTGATCTAGAATCGGGCAGCAGGCCTGCGCTCAGGAACTGCCAGCTGTGAAAAGAGCAGTTGGAAATTATTCCCGTCCCGGCCATTTTGAGTTTGGCATAGTGAAAATTAGGGACGTGGAAGCAGAGGAGACTAGACATGCCCGTGCACAGAGAGGGCCCGATGGCAAAATATGCGCCGAATGAGCCTTGCTTGTCTCTCAGTGTCAGGGTGCTGTGTAAGCACTCGCGGCCTATTCTATTTAGGTGCTGAGCAAGTACCTCTTTTGTTCAGAAAAAATCACGGAATGTTTAGATTGTCACCCGTGGTGATGCCTCTCGCCATGTGCAGGTCTTTGGGTTTCCTCGTCCGCTCGCCCATGTCCAAGCTCTCAGTTTGCTGTTTCTAATGATGCTCCGCTGACATTATGCATGGGTAGCGGCTATCAACTCACTGAAATTATTTCAACGAGGTTATGATCCCTTCTTGGCTCAAATTCAGGATCTAGAACACATAGGTTCGAAAGACCCAAAGCACCTGGCCAAATGCAACATACCAAACAGCATTCACCAAAAATGGAACAAAAACACACGGATATCAGCTTGTCAGAACAAATAGCAGCTTCAAAAAAACTCAGCTGCCATGGGCAAACACCGCGGTCATAGAAGAACAGCTTCGCAGGTGTTTCGAGAGGGGGCTAAGAAGCTCGAGCAGAAGTCCAAGGAGCTGAGGGAGCTGCGTGAAACCACCTTCAACGAGCAAAGGGAGCTCAGCGTGCTGGAAGATGAGGTCGCTGAACTGCGACAAGAGAAGGCAAAGCTGGAGGAAGAGCTGAAGAAACAAGACGCTTCGTCCAGTACAAGCTCCACTTCTTCGAGTTCGAGCTCCAGCGAAACAGAAGCCGGTACAAAAAGAAAAGGCCGGGCATGAAAATGCGAAACTGAATGCTGGATGTTAATTTGCTTGTTTCCTCCCCAGGAGATGAGGAAACGGCTGCGAATAAGAAAGCGAAGAGTCTTGCAGAAGGAGATCGCAGAGCTCAAAGCCAAGCTGGTTAATGAGGACCGATGTATCTTTTAAAATGTTGCACGATGTATCAAAAGATGTCAAATGATGCTGCGCAAAACAACCATTGGGCGCAGGATCAGAGGCTGCGCTGTGCCACGATGACACCCAGTGCGACAAAGCGGAAGGCAACAAGAAAAAGAGGCGGGGTCAGGGTGAAGAGTTGGCAAGAGTTGGTGCTCATCGTGTTGTCCCGCTGACAGGTGCTCATCAAGTCTTCCTGTTTCACAGCAGAAGATTTCGAGCTGCCAGCAGGTGGCAGTGGATGAAAAAATTGCGTGGTAGCATTGCGGCCAGTGTTGGTTGTTCATTGGCGCTGCAAAAGTGCCATGCGTGGGCTGGTGCTGCACAAGTACCGCTCACATGTCGCTGCGTTGCAAGTTTGCTGCAAGAGCTGGTTGAGTCTTCCCCTCATGTGGTCAACCGTCTTCCAAGGTCGATTGTGGTGACCTTTGTGCAGTGCCCTCCCCAGAGACAATCTGTCCATGTCTTTGTTTTATGCGCTTTGTTTGTGTTTGCCCAAGTATGGGCCGCTGCTCACGTACTTGTGCTAGTAGTCAGAGTGCTGTGTAAGTACTCCGTGATAAAGTGTGAGGTGCTGTGCAAGTACATCTCCTATTCATATGCATTATTCAGAAATTTATAGCCAGCTGCATTCAAGGGCCCCGCTTTGCTCGTGTGATTCTCAGGCCACTTAATGGCCCTGATTAACAAGTCCGCTGCGCACGTGCTAATCTCAGCTCCACCAGTGTCTTCAACGAGCTTTGTGTGAGAACTTGTGATATTAATGTTGAGAATACAACTTCTAGATTTTCACTGAAAAGAAAAATTGTCCCTTTTGGTCCACAAGGATAAGCATGGAATGGCCGGTGTTTTGGAATTTCTTCTGGCTCGAGTTCATCATGCCTGGGGTTCGAAGGGCAATCCGCAAAGAACCAGGCGCTACTAATGCAACAGGCAGTGGTAGTGATGGGAGGTCGAAGATACTTGCGTGGGTCATGGCGCCTGCCTCGAGAAAACATAGGCGCTGCGCCAGACACACTGACAGCGGACTTCGCGTAGGCAGCTGCTGCAGTGGCTTGAGCGCTGAACTTTTGGCCCTGGAAATGTTAGGAATTTCTTTTGCAAGTTGCTTCGCCTGTGAAATTGACTCCAAGGTGTTGAGTCTGAACCAAGCAATGCACGGCCACTGTGAAGTTTTTGCAGATTGCTGCACTGAGGAGTTCTTAAACTCTGCAGGCTGTGAGTTATTTGTGGCTGGTTTCCCATGCCAGCCTTTTAGCAAGGCTGGTAGTAACAAGGGAATTGCAGATGCGCGTGGGCTTGTGATTTTCTGGATCTTGCGCTGGCTTTGGCTTCACAAGCCATTATGCTTTATCCTTGAGAACGTCGGCAACTTCGCGCAGGCGCACAAACACATTCTCGAGATGATCGTCAACATCCTAAGGTCCATGGAAATCTACCATGTGGAATGGCAAGTGCTAGAGAACTCTGCAGTTGGTTTCCTTCCCCAACACCGGGAACGAATTTTCATTTGCGGAGTGCTCAAAGCATCTTGGACTGAGCCGTTTGTTTGGCCCGAGGATGTGGACATGCTACCTCTGAGACATTTTTTCAAGGAAAGACCTGAGCATGAGAAACAGCTGGGGTTCAATTCTTCGAGCAGCACTGAGAAGAAGAATGTGCAGAAGGCTGTTGCTGATATTGGACAAAAAGGGTGGAATGCGGAGCACCATGACTATGTCTGTGACATTTCTGGCAGCAAGCCTCACTCTATGTGGGGCGTAAGTCCATGCCTCACAGTGACCCGAGCTGGGTCTTCAGGCCATTGGCTCTCCTGGCTAAGACGTAAAATGACCACACGTGAAATTCTGAGCCTTCAAGGCATCAGCTTGGAAAGGGTTGGAGACTACTCAGTGCATATGTCAGAGCGGCAGCTACGCATGGCAGCTGGCAATGCGGTGCCTGTACCGCTATTGTCGCGGGTGATTCATATGGTTCTGACTGCCTGTGGAAAGCGATAAAAGAAAAGCAGTGTTGATCCAAAGCTGAAGTTTTTTGTAGTTTTTAGCGTTTCCATGTGTCTCTATGGCTTTCTGGAAACCTACCCAGGTGGACCGCTGGAGAGTATGGTCGAATTGCGCCCAACTCAGCAGGTTTTTGGAGCAAGTAACGTGTGCTGGTGTCAGTTGGTAGCTTTGCTGTGTAAGTACAAATTGATACAGTCTAAGTTTTTTTCTTAGTACAATTTGAGGTGCTGTGCAAGTACCTCTCATAGTCAGGTTTCTGTGTAACTGGTCAGCAATGAGTTCAGTGAATTTGGCAGAAGATCTGGCTTACAGGTGAAAAAGAAGCCGGCAAACACAACAAGAAGTAGCCCAACAAAAGCAAACGAACAATAAACTTAGAAAAAAACCATGGACCACAACAATAACTGCACAACCACAACAACCACCGCAGCCGCAGCCATGGCTGAGAAACACTGGAAGAACAACCGCCCAGAGAAGCAGCTGGATTCGGAAGATGAGGTGGCAGGGATGGTTGCGGAAAAAGATAACCTCCTGCGGAAGGAGAAGCAAAAACAGCAGGAGATCCAGATGGAAAAGCAAACTCTCACCGAAGAAAAAAGACTCTTGCAGAAGGAGATCGCAGAGCTCAAAGCCAAGCTGAACAAACAATGAGGACCGATGTAACAAAAAGATGTCAAATGATGCATCAAAATGTTGCACGATGTATCAAAAGATGTCAAATGATGCTGCGCAAAACAACCATGGGCGCAGGATCAGAGGCTGCGCTGTGCCACGATGACACCCAGTGGGAAACAAGAAAATTTCGAGGTGCTCATCAAGTCTTCCTGTTTCACAGCAGAACATTTCGAGCTGCCAGCAGGTGGCAGTGGATGAAAAAATTGCGTGGTAGCATTGCGGCCGGTGTTGGTTGTCCATTGGCGCTGTATAAGTGCCATACGTGGGCTGGTGCTGCGCAAGTACCACTCACCTGTCGCAGCGTTGCAAGTTTGCGGCAAGAGCTGATTGAGTCTTCCCCTCATGTGGTCAACCGTTTTCCAAGGTCGATTGCAGTGACTTTTGTGCAGTGCCCTCGCCAGAGACAATTTGTCTATGTACTAGTCCGAGTGCTGTGTAAGTACTCCGTGATAAAGTTTGAGGTGCTGCGCAAGTACATCTCCCAGCCAGCTGCACAGAAGGGCACCGCTTTGCTCGTGTGATTCTGAGGCCACCTAATGGACCTAATTAACAAGTCCGCTGCGCACGTGCTAATCTCAGCT
>VSDK01021025.1:19622-37956 GCA_009767595.1 Symbiodinium kawagutii
AGAGGCGTCACCCGAAGTGCAGGCAGATCCGACCTGTCAATCATCACTACCTTTCACTGCAATGTGAGCTACCTCCGGCCAGGTATGGCTTCACACTATACTCAGCTGATCTAATGGCCTTCGAATCACCCGTGACGCCTTTGAGCGATGCGGTACTCGAAGCACTCTACCTCTTGAAGCCAGACTGCTTTGTGCTCCGTGTGGCTGAACTTCGATATGAGGAAGTCCTGGCAGTGATTCAGGGGGAGGGCTATGGCGGTCATGGTCCCTATGAGCTGCAAGCTGGGCCCGAGGCGAATGGCAATGGCCAGCTGTTCCTCATTGGCGTTCGACAAGAACACCGCGCAAGGGACATCCAATGGCCTGCTTACTATACCACAGAGACATCCACATCAGAGCAGGTGGTAGATATGTGGGAAGGTGTCTTTCCTGCCCTGCTACGAGCAGTGGGGTTCAGTGGGCCGTTTGGTTGAGGCCCCTGCTGCGTTCAATGGCCTGGCTACTATGACGCTGAAGGGGCCTACCGAACGATGCATGAAAGAGGCTGTGGAGTTGAAGATTCAGATGGAGAACTTGTTGGCAGCACTGAAATCCTAGTGCCGTGGGAGAAAAAAGCATGTTGGCACCTTTTTGTTCATGGCGCTGTGCAAGTGCCAAGGTGTGAAACGGTGCTGCGCAAGTACTGTTTGATTGTCATGGCTATCTTTTACAGCTCTACACTTGCACGTTGGTGGTTCTCGCGGCATCTGATGGCTGTTTGCCGCACTGAGGTTTAAATTGGCAGTTTTGCCCCGCACTGAGTGCAAAAGTTTTGTTTTGCGTCTAACCTTGCTGCCCCGCAAGCGCCGCAATACTTGTGCTTCTCAGGCTTTGCAGCTTGCTGCGGCCGGCTGCTGCTTGCAGGGCCCCCCGGATTCTCAATACCCGGGAACACGCCTTTCAATGCATTTGACACCGCAGTGGTTTGCCTTTGTTTTGTGGGCACATCGTAGCACCGTTGCAACATCTCCACTGAGGTCCCGGTCACTCTTGAGATTATTGACCACGATGTTTGCGACTCAGCCATGAGGGTGACCGCAGTCTTCTTGAAGCTGTGCGTCCCCAACTTGCTCAAATCAAACCCAGCGAACACATGAGCTTGGCGTTGCAAAGTCGCAGATGCGACCTCTCGTCCGAGAATGTCGGCAGCTTTGTGGAGGTTGCGTAGGTACGCCCGCTCAGAAACCGGCTTCTTCCAAACACGCTGCTGTCCATATTCATCGTACCCGGGAAACAAGGGAGAACTCGGAGTCAATGGTTGGCCGGTGTGCGGCCAGCGCTCACCGCTGGGAGATTGTAAAGGCGTTTTTGTAATAGTTTCCCACAAGAAGATTGCCAGTGGCTTGTGTAAGGGAATGTCCCGGGCAACGGTTTTACCATTAATCTTTGGAATTGAAATTGTTGGCCCCTCTTTGGACTCAGGGTTGATTCCTTTCAGCCAATTCCACTTGCACTGACGGCTTGCGTCGGCTCGGTCTCCGATGCATAGTTGCAGCAGAGTCAAAACAGCGCACCAGGGGGCAAAAGAGCTCAATGTAGAGAATAATTTCACATACTGGTCAATGCTAAGGGCTTCACGTCCTCCTCGTTTGCCAGTCAGCGCTTTGCTGAGGCATAAAACTTTGTGAGCATCCGAACAGAATTTCACAGATATGCATTGGGGACGCAAAGTCCTGCACATAGATAAATCCACTTTGTGCCTGGGTGCACACAAAGAGTCCCGAGCATTTTTAACGTCTGTCTTTGCTTTACATTTCCGGTACGCGCAGCGCATTTTCGGCACGCCGGCTGCAGGCTTCTTCCTGTTCACCATTGGGACGTGATTCTCTTACAGTCACATTATCACACAGTTCTGAAATTTGGAGCCAGAAATCTGTCATGTCAGACACAAAAAGCAATCCATATTTTTCCATGCCAGAATTCTGGACCAAATTTATCAAAGTCTGCGAAAGGCTGAAGTTTTCCCTGCTTTTGCCTGTTGTTCTCGCTTCCGTTTTGGCTTCCGCTTCCTCGGTGGAAATGGAAGCGCAAAGGGCTGGGAAAAACAAGCACTAGCCAGCAGCACAGCAGAGTTCAGTGCAAAATTCTATCCCATCATCCTGGTACTTGCGCAGAACCATGATCCTGATCCTGGTACTTGCGCAGAACCATCCTTTCATTGTGAAATTCTATCCCATGATCCTGGTACTTGCGCAGCACCATCGCAGCATGACATGTTGAGCCAGGGTACTTGTTCAGCACCCTGGCGCAACATGAGACCAGCTAGAGAAAAAACATCATCAATCATCAGTCATCCATCATCAGTCATCAGTCATCATGAGGCTGCACAAGTACCATGATATCAAAATTCAGGATGGTGCTGCAGAAGTACCACCATTGTCACGGCACACACTTATAATTCTGGATGGTGCTGCACAAGTACCATGATATCAAAATTCAGGATGGTGCTGCAGAAGTACCATGATATCGAAATCCAACCTTGGCAACAGTGAGCCACGCTAGTCCATGAAAAAAATGAACGAAAGTTGCAGGAGCAATAGGAGCAATAGCCCCCTCCCCCTCACCTCTTCTGAGCGTCAGGCACTCTGCCACATTCTGGGACTGCCAGATGAGGGCTCATATCACTACTTAGTACCATGTTTTTTGAAAATGTCTGTGGAATCTTGGCAATTTTTACAGTGGTACTTGCGCAGCACCATCATTCATGATGACTAACTATCAGAACGTGGTACTTCTTCAACGCCGCCAGCAGTAGCTTGTTCAACACCATTTTTTACTGACTGGCAGCGCGTAAATCTATTTCAAAATGATTTTTGATCACTTCTCCATGAAGCTCGGGATTTGCATTCTTGGCATTTTTTTTGGAAATATCAGGAAAACTTTTGTCCTTCCTTGCATTCTTGAACGATATCATCTTTGAAATTTCTGACTTCTAGATATGATAAAAACAACACGTTGTCAAAATGTCTTTTTAAAGCGCGGTAGATGAACCATGCCCTGGCCTGGCTGCAGTCCTGAATTTTTGTCCCGCCCTGCCCCCCCCCCCCCCCAGACTCTATGATCTCGAATATCTATTTCAGATATTCTGGGCTGCAGCGTGGATCCTGGTACTTGCACAGCACCATGGAATGACATGTTGAGCCCTGGTACTTATGCAGCACCTGGGCACTTAACCCCATCCATTCTTGTTATTATCTATCCCTAGATCCTGGTACTTGCACAGCACCATGGAATGACATGTTGAGCCAGGGTACTTGTTCAGCACCCTGGCGCAACATGAACCCCCGATAAGAATTTGCATGGGTTTTGATTTAGTGGGATTTTACCAGATTATCCATACATGATTGTTAAAACTATTCTGTTTCGCCCCAAATGGGGTATTTCCATGATCCATGATCACACATTGTTCTTTAATTTGATTGTATGCATTATGATCCACTACTTCACAACTTGTTGCCATTCCACAAGAAGCATTTTTGCAGCACCAGGTAAAGGATTCACCTGAATTCAAGTTTGAAGATGCACATCACCTAATTGTCCATACTTACATTTGGCAAGAAGAACCAACAATGGAAGTTCAGACTAAAAAACAATGTAAATAGTCAAATGGAAAGGCAAGAACAACCAACAATGGAAGTTCAGAATAAAAACAATGTACATGATCAAAATGAAAAAATAAAAAACTTCGAACGGTTATTTTTTTTGATTTTTTACATGTCATTCTGTTCTTTTATCCAGGTCAAACTGTGAAAAAACAACATTTTTTCCAGGATTGCAGCGTTAGCTCTTTCGCTCCCAGCTGAGCACCAGCAAGATGAGGCTCCAGCACAACTTGGCTTCACCTGCCACATCGAGCTCTATCGGGCTATGGCCGCTCAATGTAGCTCATGTGATCAGACTTTGGTGGACTCTCTTTTGGCAGGGTTTCCCATCGTCGGGCCCATCGCCAGCTCGGGACGATGGCCACCATATGATAAAGATCAACAAGTGGTTCCTCTCGAACGCCTCCAACATCGGGCCTGGGATCTCCGGAGCACTATCATCAAGCGTGTTCAAGGAGTGCCAGTCACTGATAACCTCAAGAAGATTTGGGAGGCTACGATCGAGGACAGGGATGAAGGTTCATGTTTAGGACCGTTCTTTTCTCATGATCATGTGTCCAAAGTTGTTTGTCGAGATCATTGGATCCCAACTCAGCGTTTTGAAGTTGTTCAAAAGAATAAAGTTCGTGGTTGTGATAGTGCCACAACCAACTTGATCAACCAAGCCACTCGGATCACCGAAAAGCCCCAGTTGCCATCCACGGACATGAACGTTGCAGCTCTTCGGAAGCTACGATCGCTCTGTCCAGGGAAACAGCTCTTTGGGTGGGTCTTGGATGAAAGGAAAGCCTATCGACAGCTACCTGTCATGCCTGCTCATAGGATGTACACAGTGATCGCTTTGAAAGATCCTGGATCCGGGCGGGTGGCTTTCTTTGTGATGGTTGGTCATTCTTTTGGGCTGGTTTCTGCCGTCTACAACTACAATCGTAGGTCTGCTGCCATCAATGAGTTTCTTTGTTCAATCTTTGGGCTCGTGGCATTCAGTTTCTATGATGACAAGTATGGCTTTGAGATCAAAGAGACTATTCAGTCTGCCCACAAGATTGCTCAATCTGTTCACTTTTGGCTTGGCGCCAGGTATGAGCGAAAGAAGCTGCAGCTCTCAGATGCCCCAGTGATCCTGGGAGTCACCTACAATCTGCGGGACTTGGTGCTGGAGATCAAGGGCGATCGCAAGGCGGACTTGCTTGAGGAGATCGATGGCATCCTTAGTTCTGGACTCCTGGATCCAGGCACGGCAGGCAAGCTCAAAGGCAAGCTCATGTTTGGGGCCAGCCAGCTCTGGGGGAAGGTAGGACGAGCGTTTCTCAGACCAATTTCGGAAAGGCAGTATGTGCGTTCGCCACCCAAAGGGTCGTTCGGCCTGGATGAAGCCTTAAGGGTTTCTTTGAGGCACTGGAGAGGCTTGATCAAAGAAGGTCCTCCCAGACTCCCAGACCGATCGATTTGAAGATTTCCAAACGTTCGGATGTTGTCATCTTCACTGACGGTTTTACTTCTGACCCCCGTGATCATGTTAAGGAACCTGATCGGGTAGGGGCGGTCATGTTTGACCCTAAGTGTTGTTCACCAATCCAGTTCTCGGAAGTTATCCCTGAGAGTGTTCAACGCAAATGGCTCCGTAGAAGAACTCAAATTGTTCCCATTGAGATGTTGGCTCCCATACTGGCCTTGACCACTTTTAAGGACCGGCTCCGGAACACTGATCTTTTGTTGCTAATTGATTCAGAGTCTGTCGAAGCCGCTCTGGTCAAAGGATATTCCAGTCGTGAGGATTTATGTGAGCTCATCTCGGTACTTTGGGATCTCGTTGTAGATCTACGGATCCGTGTTTTTATAGATAGGGTATCCACCGATGCGAATCCGGCCAATTGGCTATCAAGAGGTGACCTGCTCAGAGGCACGCTCGCAGGCTGGCCAACGGCTCAGGCAGTGTGGCCGAAGATGCTTAGAGCTGTTCAGTAAAAGCCTTGCGGATTGGGGTTTGGTTCGTGGGGCCTGGGTCCTTGTTCAATCAACATTATCTACTGTTCGATTATCAAAACGATCTGTACGGCATAGTGCAATAGCACGTGCTCGATCGGCCTGTATATATTGTAGACGGATGTATGTTATCGTGTGTCTGTCCTCGTCTCTCGTGGTTCGATCGTTAGTCTTCGTTCGAGGTGGCTGCAGCTGATCAGTGTGAGGGGAACTCTCCAGTAGCAGCTCGTTACTTGAACTTGACTAATGATCATGGTTTACCCGAGGGATCTCTTCGTTGAACTTTTAACTGTTCATGTGTTGAATTTGGTCCCACAGTTTGCTACCCCATGCCTCCCTCTCTGTGGTCGAAAAAGGGTGCTCCCCTTTTGAGTGTTCACGTGAGAGTCAATGAAACGAAGACTTGAGTGTTCATGCGCCAAATGAGTAGTGGCCATGTATCGGTATGGTTGGCAGGACAGGGTTGCTACTTGTAGGTGCATGTCATTGCACTCTCTCGAGCCTCGGTCAATCACCTCTTTCGTATGCCATTTTGGCTACAAGGGTGATCACCAGGCTTTTGAATCTCCCAACCCAGCCCACCCTGGGATTTATCCTGGGGGGGTTGTGGAAGGGGGTCCTTGTTCAATCAACATTATCTACTGTTCGATTATCAAAACGATCTGTACGGCATAGTGCAATAGCACGTGCTCGATCGGCCTGTATATATTGTGGACGGATGTATGTTATCGTGTGTCTGTCCTCGTCTCTCGTGGTTCGATCGTTAGTCTTCGTTCGAAGTGGCTGCAGCTGATCAGTGTGAGGGGAACTCTCCAGTAGCAGCTCGTTACTTGAACTTGACTAATGATCATGGTTTACCCGAGGGATCTCTTCGTTGAACTTTTAACTGTTCATGTGTTGAATTTGGTCCCACAGTTTGCTACCCCATGCCTCGCTCTCTGTGGTCGAAAAAGGGTGCTCCCCTTTTGAGTGTTCACGTGAGAGTCAATGAAACGAAGACTTGAGTGTTCATGCACCAAACGAGTATATACAATTAGTTAATTAATCATATCGCATATGTTGTTTCTCCTTGGTTTTCCTGCACCTTTGTTTGTTCGGCGGCGTTCGAACCCACACCGCTGCGCAGGATGCTTCGAACACCACGTCCAAGGTCCGCACGCAGAGTGTGGTCGTGGTCATGGCATGACCCCCGTTGTTTGGTGATGGCTGAGTTGTTGGTGAATGATGAGAAATGACGCTTGCCATGTTGGTGGTTAATAGTGGTCAATCATGGCTAAGGATGAGAAGTGATTGCGAAGTGATGAAGCTTGACTATGATTGTTAAGTCATGGTTAGTTGATGGTTGATGATGAATACTGGCTGATGGTCAATGGTAAGTGCCTTCCATATGTTCATATGACTGAACGATTGAACACGGATGTTTGATATTGAGTGCAATGGCCAGTCACTCAGCAAGGCCTTACTTAGCAATCGTTGAATGATTCATTCTGTATTAGCAAAGCTGTCTTCAATGTTTATGGCTATTCGCGATCAACACGGTTGCGATGGGAATGTTAAAAAAATCATTTTCACTCAAGGTTCATTCAGCATTTGGAAATGACACTCGTAGCACATTTGCTCTCGAGAAATTCGGAACACGAATGGCCACGAACGATCGCGAACTAACGCATGATGATGGGAAGCAGAGGCTGACAAATCAAGGTCATGGGTGTTCAGCACGCCATCAAAAGATGAGCAGTGCATCAATAAGCGCTGTAAAAGATTTGACGTACTAAATTGGACAGGTATATGGATCAAATAAATTAGTGCAGCATAGTTTATACTTATTAATCTATGAATCAACCCTCATACTTATCATGTTTAATGGATATCGACCATTATCAACCATTATCATCCATGGTTGTTAGTTATCAAAGACCATTTTTGAGCAGTCATCGTGGAAAGCAGTCAGTGCGGCAGTTCGTACCTCAACTGCTTAACAACATGCCATCGAGGAGCACGGAATGGTAGCAACTTGGTGACGTGTTCCTGTCATCAACCCTTCGATATCATGATTAGTCATAAACCCATGATAATAGTGCAACGGTATACAGGGTACATCAGTATGCTAGTCATCCCTTGGCACTATGTTCCATGGTTGGCCATTTATGAACCATTGTTCACCGCTCATAGGCATTGTAATGATCATTGCAAAGCAGTATCAATCATTTACTAGCCATTACAAACCATATTATGCACTATCATTAACCATTACTACAGTCATCAGTTCATTAATCATTGTAATAGATGGTGAACAATGGATCATTAATCATATCATTAACCATTATTAATCATAAACCATCATTACAGCCAATTAATCATTGTAGATTGTGAAAAAGCCATTTACAAACCGCTACAAACCATAATATGCACCATAATTATCCATTACTACAATAGTCATCAGTTCATCAATCATTGTAGATCGTGAAACAATTTGTTGGTTTCGTTTGCAACAACCACTGAGATGCAGCCACTGAAGCTGCCGAGGTGGAAGTGAGACCCATGATGCGCCGCCTGCGCTCTGCCGACGACGGGGTTTGGCGCTGCCGTTCTGCGAATTGTCAGGGCAAGCGGCTTGCCTTGTGAGGGGAGCTAGGTGGGTGGGTCGGTGGAGTTGGCTTCATATCACTGGTTGGTGGTTTTCTAGGGGTTATAACCATTAATAATGATTGATAAGAAGGATTGACAACAAACAATAAAGTTGAAACAACCACTGGTTGGTGGTTTTAAACATTTTTTGTTTTCTCTAGTATCTATTAACAATTGGTTGGTTGACAAGCATATTTTTCATAGGGGTTGAAACCACCAATGTAGTGATTGGAGATTTTGGCAAGGAGAAACAATTGCCGCTGCAATGAAAGTAGAGGTATGATATGGCGTGTGGATCAAATCCCCCAAATCTGTTCGTTGCAGACATGGCTGATATGTCGATTTGAACCATGTAAAAGACATCCAATAACATGCTCCATGTAAAATCCTCAGAGAACGTGTGAACGGAGGAGTAGACAACTCACCAAGTTCACATATATACCAACGGTTTGCATGTGTCAGACCCTTGATCCTCCATCACCCTTCGATATCGGGCACATTCGGGCACTGTCGAAAGAGCTGGCGTGATTGTCCATTCCAGAGTCCCAGAGGGTTCTACTGCCATTTCTACGCTGGGTCATCATTATCACCATCATCATGAACATCATCATCATCAACATCATCATCATGATCAACAACATCATCATCATCATCATCATCATCATCATCATCATCATCATCATCATCATTTTATCATCAGATATCAGTAACACACATGTATTCCCATTAGTATTGTTGCTTCTCCCCCCAGGTGGCAATTTCACCATTCGTTGGTCATCATGACCATCCCTTGGGGACCTCCTTCAGTCGCCTGAAGTTGATACACCAAGTCATCGCCACCGAGGTTCTATGCCTATCGCGTCTATGCGTACCATCCGTTGACTGGCAGATTTCAGAGCGCCGTGACACCTGATCCCTATTCAACCGCATGTGCCTTGAAAACCCGCAGGATGCCTCGAGCACCAGGGCGATTCAGCTGTGGATTATTCGAATTTTTTGGATCGAGCAACTGGCTGGTGGTTTGAAACATTGGTTGGTCAAACTTGAGAAAAGTCGTCATGAACCTATTTACGTGAATCACCACCAGCAAATGGAACCGATAGACAAGGTGCATCGGTGTATACGTTTGTGCATTTACTGTGACAAAAATATCTTCCTGGATATAAGCCACTGAAACATACATGCGCACTTGCCGCACACACACACAAACACACACACACACACACACTTGTGTAAGTCTTAATCAATGTTTAACGTGTATGTGGACACATGCGGGCATATTTTACTTGTATACTTGATATAACAGGGACAAACATACTATATCATAGTATACTATACTTGAGAGCAGGGTTGTTCGGGCAGTGTGGGCCATGATCTTTGGTCAGGGGACCAAAGGTAGTCTCCAAACATGAAACAAGGTGCTTCAAGCCACGTCAAGCCTTTGACCCATGGTACCTAGCCCAAACCCCCCAGGTGCTGCAGATTCGTCCTGGTCCTTGGCATGTCATTTGCCCACCTGGAAGGAGAGGATGGGGGACTCCGCCCCTGATCATCCAAACGCTTTGGGAATTCCTCTTGGTTAGTGACGAATCCAGCTCTCAATGAAGCCCTGATTTGACAATCGATCGCTGCGAATTATGGTTAAACTGATAGTGGTTGAATGCGGTTTATAGATCTAACATGATCTGTATTACTAGTTTGGCCCTATGATTCCTTTCCTGACGGTAACAGGTAACAGAACCATGATGTGGCTTCTGTGGTCCCGACTTGGTCATGGTTGATGAAACATAGCCATGATTCTATCATGGTTCTATACAGCGGGAAAATGATTGTCGGTACCCTTTTGCTTAAGTTCTATGTTTCAGAAACCCTGCAAAGGAATCTTACGCAAGTGAACAGTCAGGTGTAACTACAATGACCCAAATCAGCGTAGGACTTTCAACAGCATTGTTTGACCACCATGGGTGCTGCAGCTTGCCACGCATCAAAGGAGATATCAACGCCCAGTTGTCCAGTTGATTATTTGTCCAGTTGATCAGTTGGTTATAGTGAAATACCCTGAGGTTTCTGTTTGGTTTTCTAGTGGTGGGTATGAGTTTCTATTGGTTTCTACTGGTTTTTGCTGGTTTCTACTGGTTTTTGCTGGTTTCTACTGTTTTTTCTAGTTATTTTTATTTGTTCCTAATGGTTCTTACGGGTTTTTCTATTGGTTTCTCTTGATCTCTTCTTCTTCAAGCAACGAAATCCCATCCTCCCTGTTGACGGTCCTGTGAGGAGGTGCTTCCGAGTGATCTCGCGAGCTGGCGCGACCATTCCTTCCTGCCCCAGGCTGAGGACTGGAAGGTCATGGTCTGTGACATCCTGATGGATGGATGGATGGATGGATGGATGGATGGATGGATGGATGGATGGATTTACAGCCCAAATCAGCTAGCATCGATGTCAAGGCTTTGATGTGTGGGTCTGGGATTATTACAGGGATCCATTCCTGGTGGTGCAGGTCTTTGTGCAATTCATAGGTGGACATTGTTGTTGGCTTTTTGGTACATTACCAGCTCGATATTTCAAGTACACTGTACATGTCATATTGATTAATTCATATTACACTTGCATATCAGATACTACTACATTCATAGATAGTAAGTATATTTAGGACATGCGTTTGCAATACGATGCACTGAATATTGTTTCAATGCATGATGCGTTCGAGCCATGAATTTACAATGGAGTAGTTTTTGAGCAATCCCTCTCCGACCTGAAAGTATGCAATCCCAGTCTCTACTGTGTCTTCTGTGATCAGATGAATAAGGCACATTGAGGCTGTTTCTGTTTCAGAGTCAGCCCCATTTTTTGAATATGTTCACTTTGGAAAATAATACGGATTCTGATATAAGCTCTATACACGGATACATGCGTGAATACATATGTGTATGTAAGCATGTTTGAATATATCAACACCAAGTGTATCAAATATGTATATTTTTGCATATCAAACGTGTTTGTCGATTCTAATAGCTTTATCGATTTTATCGCCTGTTTACATTGCCTACATGCGAAAGGATATATCTACATCAAAGGTGTCAAGGTATCGATATTGATTTTTAGATATATGTGTATGTATATTTGCTCAAAAACACACCACTTGACAGTTTAGACCAGAGACGTACTTAGGGTCTACATGTTCATGTATCTATGTATATATATATATATATATGTTTATTTATACATACCGCCATTAACATCTCTATAGATATATTTGTATATCCGTTTGTGCATCTATCTATCAAGTTGTTTTCCGTTTTCAACGTACATTTATGCATATACACTTATTGAAGCATGTACTTTCATATGCTCATAGTGTACATATATTCATATTTAAATACTTGTAGATGTACAAAAGCATATTTCTACCAAGTAATGCATAGCCATCTCTCTGAATATACATGATGTATAGTTTACAAAAAAAGAACATGTTTTAAGTCTTGAGTATTCTACGTATATGTTTCAAAAACACAAGCACACAAACATGCATATACACACATATATATATATACAAGCACTTGTGTTCACAAACATACATATGCACACACACACGCACATATATATATATATGCATATATACTGTCTATGTATAAACGTACCTATATATATAATGATAATGATATATATCATTTTTCACAATGATATATATATATATATGTGTGTGTGTGTGTGTGCATTTAGATACACACATCTCATATATCATTTATCTAACTATTTCTACCCTTGGTCGACCCTCCAGGACGCGGCCATATACGAGCTCCACGTGCGCGACTTCAGCATGTCCGATCAGCAAGTGCCTTCACAATTGCGAGGCGCGGGGCAGTGGTGGATCACCAGGTTTGGTGGCGGATCATGGTAGATCTATGGCTGTTTTTTACATGTTTTTAAGCGTAGATTGACTGGTTGAGTGGTGGATCCCCAGCTGGTTTTAATGGTCAATGATCAAACCTAGTGATTGTAGGTAGTGGACACAAAACCTAGTGATTAATGTATTGCCAGTGTTTAGATCAATAGGATTAATTACTGGACTAGGTAGATCAATAGTTGTTTCAACCGTAAATTAGCTATTCAATAGTTCATCATAGTCAATGGGAATTGATTATCATCAATAGGATTATATACTCACTAGGTTGATCACTCAACTAGGGCGATCAACAGTGAAGGAATGGTGAATGAACTTCTAGTTAATTGATAGTTGATCATGATTAATAGCTTAGTGGTCAAACAATCGTTCTAGGTAGTTACGAGTTATGAAATATGCATAAGTCAATAGTGTTTAGTGGTTCATAAATAGTGATAACTATGTTGCTTGTTATGACCAATTGTAGTGTGAATGGCAAATCATAATTGATCCATAGTTGAGGGATCCGTACTACTGAATCAGGCCGAAAGTGGTTGGTTTGTCGGTATGCATCATGGGGCAATGAAGTGGTTGATACTGGTAGTTGACCATAGTTGACCATGGTTAATAGTTTAGTGAGAGCCACTATATACTATCAATGATTAATAGTTTGAGATGTTAGCAAAGTCAGTTTGATACTCTACGATATAGCTACTTCGCCATAGTTGTTCTGCAAAACTATTCATGATACTGGCAATACTGATTAGTGGGGATCAGCTAAGCACATACCCTCTATCAGCCCTTCGATGGAAAATTCTGGGATGAAGCTTTGCGTGGCCAATCGTTCACGGGATCAATGATTACAGCAGTAAATCATCTCAGCGGTGGTCAGCAATCAATGATTACTTGTGGATTGGACTATGTTTTTAGTAGTTTACCTCCATGGGTGAAACGATTTTTGTTGATGCTTACGAATCATACCTGGAATAAAGATCAACTTGAAGGGTCAACACCTTTCTGATGGTTGAGTTTTGCTGCAGCGAATTCAGAATTGGGTCCAATTCTCTTGAGTTCCATACTATATGCAACAAGGATCATTCGTTGTTGCTGTAGCTTAAAACTCTGCACATATCGACCTG
The DNA here is from genome assembly GCA_009767595.1 of Symbiodinium kawagutii. Classification (NCBI taxonomy): domain Eukaryota; class Dinophyceae; order Suessiales; family Symbiodiniaceae; genus Symbiodinium; species Symbiodinium kawagutii. The sequence goes on from VSDK01021025.1 coordinate 32,900, forward strand.
CAAGATAAGGACGTTTTAGGCAGTATAACAATCCGTTGAAGTGGAAAACCATATCCTGAACCTTCCATCGATACATCAGAGAGTGCTACAACACCACAATGTGCCTTGATCCCCCATTTGCGTAGCGCTTGCATGATTGAGTCAAAAGTAAATCCACCAACGTCTTGTGCCCCACCAGTTGTTCAGAGTGGTAGCCCCCAGGTACTTAGGTTGTGATTAGGGTAGGTACCCGTTGCGGTAGATGCAAGTTCACTTGGCAGTGGGTCAAAACCCCGTACCCCTGGTTCCCCTATCATTAACCATTGTTTTCCCTATTATTGTTGGTTATTCTCCCCCATTATTGTTGGTCAATATTGACCCATAGCCTCTTCGGTGGGTGACCAACTTCTGAGGCAAATACCTGGCCTTTGCGGAAGCGAAGTCCGTGGGAAGCCAACACCTGGACGCACTGGCTGAGTCTGGAGTCTCCCACGTTCAGCACCTCGTTGGACGCACCGGGTGCGCCTCGAAAGACTTGGGTGTTTAGTAAAATCGAACAAATATGGAACCCCCCAAAATTGTTGGTTCAGTAGTATATATGGTTGGTTCATAGTTATTTATATATATATATATATATATAGTATATCGTTATTGTTGGATGATTTGGGAGTGCCCCTATTTCTAGAAACCACCATTTTATCTCAGTTCTTCAGTTATGCATCAAACATGGGCAGGATCTCGTGAGTCCAACAGGCGGTTTAGGAAGCCAGGTGCCAACTTGATTGAACAATACAATGGGACCACATTACGAGCCTGATCCCAAATCATCACAAAACCCTGCACTATTTCATCCAAGCGGAGTGATGTTCTTCTGAACGATCCAATTTTTGTCGATGGGATTGAGGATGCATGCGACTCAGACGCGCTTCTGCCCTGTGTGGCAGCAGCTGTGTTGTCACCACCAATGGTTAATATATAGCGGTCTAATGTCCGGTCAAGGTGGTTTGAGAATGGTGAATGACGGCGAATATAGGTCAATAGTAGTTAATAGATCCTGTGTTTGGAAACTTCCATCTTGGAGCTGTGGATGAATACGTTGGCGACACTGGTGCGCAAAAGCTCAAGTGACTTCGTGCTCTGGAACATGGGAACATATCAATGCTCTTCTTTGTTTCTATCACATCCGGCATCCTCTTTGTTCCTTTGTTAATGGCTGGTTTCCGCGGTTTTCACCACAGATTGAGCACGTGCAGTCACAACAGCTAAGGTTGCTACCTGTTTATGACTTTGGTTCTGCCGCTCGGACTTCGCGTGCAGTTGGAAACAGGACAAGTTGCTTACATGGGATATTTATTTGACATACCATGACATACAGTACATCTATTTAATGGATATAAGAGCAGCTTGTCGTCCTCAGATGCAAATTGATCCAATCATTTTGGGTTGGCAATGTCCCTGCAGTGCCGAAGCAGTCAACACCATGAGCCAATAGCAAGCAACAGCAGAATAATCATGAAACAATGGAGGCAAATGGGATTGTCAATGACGGGTATCGCCAGCCCGCCCAGTATCATTTGTTTTCTTGCAAGCCCGAGGGGGAGAATGCCAATCTAGGGCCGGAATCCTATGTGGAACACCGTGTGTGAATCAACTTCAACGGACCATAGCAGCCTAAAATCGCAAGAGTTGGGGAATGTCTGAGCTTTGTAGATAAAGTGATGGCAAGTCTATATTTATTGCACCGGTAAATCCATGTGGGCGCTTGTCCAAAATGTTTTTTTGGTGGTCATGGGCTACTCCGGATGCATCGATGACACATATATTTACAAACTACCGTAAGTACCGCAGCATTTTATATTGATTACTGATGTCTACTGCTTCGAAGAGATTCATAATGTGCTTGCATTCCAATGTTTGCTTAACTAGATTAGCTTCAGAGCTATTTCCATTCTAATGGCATTTGTTATTTGAAGACCGGATTCAATGGCAATTCTGGATTTCTAACGGCAACTGTTTCCATATGTTTCCATCAAAATCTGATTTCTAATGGAAATTCTGGATTCAAATCTTGGTTGCCACAGTGATCTCCATGACTCTGGGGCAGCCACTGGGTCGGTGCGTGGGTGGATAGCCTGGATTGATGCTTTCTGATCCAGCCAATCTGCTTGCTCTCCCCAGATTCTTGGTTGGTTGATTGCTCAAAATTGATTACAATGAATGATGCAAATTGGCCTGCTTTCCCATCGAAGATGATCATCAAACGGCGGTCCCCTGGGCGCGCTTGAGCCGTTTGGCCACGTCGATTTTTTTTGTCCATTGCATTTCCGAAGCAATTTCTGATCAGTTCCACCCTCAGATAAGTCAGTTCTTTAGCTACTGGGCTATGGGAATCAATAGCCTGGATTCCCACCTATTTAGCTCCACCAGTGAAACTGTTGGGATGTTCATCTACCCCTTTGTTGAATGCTATTATTGATCCATACCCAGATCTTTAATCATGTAAGTTTATCCATGTATTATATGTCCAGAGCGGTACTGGACCTGGTACTTGGACACCCTCAGGGCTATATACCTTGCCTTGTTGCGATTTGCTACTCAGAAATTGCAAAGAGCTGATGGTTCTCTAGCCAGATACATCGTCACAGGATATAGTGTGGGGATCTCTGCAACTTTTGTCGACCAACTTAGTAAACAGCCTTCAACCAACGTTTAGTTCTGGTGAATCTACCAAAAGTCTGGCAATTCTTGATGTTTAAACTATCCTATTGTTGATTTTGCAATTTTTGTCCTGGTTATAAATATAACTGGTCGTAGAATCTGCGTCCTGGAGCCAATCCCGTGCAGCTTCACCACTAGAAAGAACCATGCCCCGCAGTAGCAAAACCCTCAAAATCCACATCGGGGAAAGATGCGCGCGCGAAAGCTTTGCCGAAGCAATGCTTCACTTCAAAACTAATGAGTAAGATTCAAGATTCACATGTCACACTGAGTCTGTATGAGCCGAGACTTGTTTATTTGTTTGCGATCGGACACTTCTTTGAAGACTTTGGGCATTTTTCTGGTCAACAATTTCGCACATTCGGATTGGAACTGTATTACGTGTTTGTAGGTGCGAATTCATCCGGTGTAGATTCCATGTTTCAAATCTGGCAGGCAATGAAGTGTACGAGAATGAAGTGTATCAAATGGATGTTGATTCCTGGCCTCATGGTGTGCTTCCCTTTGGCCTTGCTGATGTCTTTGGCTTGGTGCTTCCTGTCCGAAGTGTGGTGCCTCGGAAGTCGCATGAAGGCATGGGTGAGGAGCGCTCCCAAGTGCCCAGAGCTCGAGAGTAGCGCGGATGAGACATCCAAGTCCCTGGCACATACCGAAAAAGCCACGGGAGAGGAGGAGCCAGAGCCGCTAGAGCCTTCACCTGGGCTCCAGGAATGTTTGCTCTGAATGTTCCACTGCCAAACTCGGCAGTTGAATCAGGTGTTCGTCAAGGACTTTGGGTGAAGGATTCCCTGATGGTTCGCACTGGATCCTTCACCCAAGATCCTTGACGAACACCACGTTCAACTGCCAAGACCAATGGCAATGGATCCACATGTTGTGGCGAGACTGCTGTCTAGCACATGTTTTATCGTTTGTATTTGATGGCCGCACGGTGGGGAGACCTGTCGTTCTGCAAGTGAACATGCTGAGAAAGTTCCTGTATTTGCACATGGCTCTGCCCACGGAGCTCGAAATTGGAAACCACCAGTTTCGACATTAAGTGCATATTGGTTACAAAGCACAAACAAAACTCCGGGTTTTGAGCAATTACAACGACGTCTTGCTTGACCCATGGCTGCTTATTGTCCAGTATGGCAAAGCAAGGGCCTGTTGAATAGTCAGGATAAGCGCAAGGTGTTGCAGCCTCTTTCTGTGGTTTTGCGATGCGCATGAGCTTGGGGTTCCTGTTCATATCCTGAGGTGGATGTTTGGCGTTGGCAAAAACTTGCCAACTCTGACCTTTGTGTTCCCGCAGATCCGACAACATTTTTCGGGATAGTGTCGCCCCGAGAGCTCATGTTTCACCTTGGATGTTGTGTTTGAAAAGGTTGCCACTTGGAAACCTTGTCTCGGCGTTGCTAAGAATGGTGGCCCTCCACTTCATTGGTTTGTGCTGTTTGGATGATCCCCGTGCGCAGGGTGAGTGTATCCTGATGCCCTTATTTTTTTTGAGTACCTGTATCCTGGATGTACGTGGTTTTTTTTTGAGTGGAAATAGTTTTTTTTTGAGCGGTTACCTGTTTGGAGAACAGTCAAGTGGGAAGAGCAGGAAGTCTTGATGTCATGCTAACACCATATAACTCATGGTTAACTGATTAAGTGGTTATATAGTGGTTAACCGGTTAACTAGTTATAAGTTGTACTGGCTAACCGGCACTATTAGGGTCATAACTTCACTATAACTTCGTCCTGGGGCCCCTTGTTATACCAGCCACAGGTCCCAGAACGTGCGGCGGATCGAATTGATCCCCCTTGGATGGCTGTGGAAGCGGCGGATTCGGAGGAACCACAAGAGGCGAGCGAATTCGTTCGGGAGACATGTGGGAGGTGTGAATCCATCAGGGGATGGTTGGTTGATACCCGTTATTATTCCCCTGTATGAAAACACGGGGGACAATGTTCACTATAAAAGGATTTTTTGCAGCAAATGTATGTTGGGTGCTTGATTTTACAATACGCGTTGGTTGATGAACTCATGTTTTTTAGAAGGGTTGAAGCCACCAACCAGTTATCCATGATGGATTAGTACAAATATATACCCTCCCCTCCTTATTGGATGGTAAATCATGCACTACCTTGAGGCAAGCCAATTGTGGCCTATTGATGTGGATCTTTCAGAAATTGAGCAATCAAATCTTTGTTTGAACTACAAGACACTAGCTTCAGAAGTCTATACACGCACAAGTGCTGCTGCAAATATGTGGCTCATTTGAGCTGCATATTGTGAAGCGGTAACTGCTTGGCTTGGGGGTAAACTGCTTGGGCAAGGGGACCCCATCATCGATGACCGTGGGATAGGGTACACTTACCCATGCACACCT